>JAGKTI010002389.1:22105-67959 GCA_018397915.1 Birgus latro
AGGGACTGAATAGGGAGGCTGCCAGAGATCGAGCAGCGTGGAGAGCCGCCATTAGGTGACCAAGGCCGACACATGCAAGCATGTTGGAGCCTTCAAAAACGAAACGAAAACGAAACGACTGATGACACTGCCTGAAAGGACAGGGGAGGGGAAGGAGGGGTTCCAAGGCTTGGGGCAGACTATGGCCTCACAGCCTGGGTACTGGCTGACTGCAAATTCGTCTAAAAATACAGTTCGTCACCTGCTGTGATACACGATTGGTTAATGAATAAAATAATGCTTTAACTGTAGTAGATTTTGTTAATTTGAGCTACTGAAAATTTCCATTTTAATCCTCATCTCTACATATGTAAACACTGAGATTACTGCCAAATTATAATGTTGTCAAGCCAAACTGTTGCTAGCTGCAAAATAGGGGGGTGGGGGGAGGTTGTGTTCATTTACTGGTGCTTTTTTGCCCTTATTAACCTGTCCAGTCTCGACCGATTTTTTAACCCAACACACCCTCAGAACCCGACCAATTTTAAACTTTTTTTTTTTTTTTTGCTCAAACCTCCTCTTTTGGTGAGAAACATCGAAAATTCATAAAGAAATCGCCCTCCTGAGCTTATAACAGGTATCAGTCGGCCTTACGTTTTCCTTCTTTCTCAGGGTACCTGGCTAAAGAAAATGAACTATGGAAGGGTTAACTAATTCAAGCCACTTTAAATTATGTATTTATTTATTTACTTGGTACAAATTTATGTGTAGTACAAGTTTATATTGGTTTTCACACAATACTATAGGCGATAAAAGCATTGTTCACTCACCCAAAACCCCAGCATATGATAGCACCTTCCTTTACAACATTACCACCTCATCATTTCTGTTTGTTTCTCCCTCTAGCTTCTTTGTTTCTTTGTCCTCCACCTCAGGAATCACTTTCACCATGAATTTTGTCATTGCAGAGACCGTGGGGCAACATATCTTTACTGGCCAGGTTACTGCTAACAGGTGAATTGCCGAGTGTTGGGGGGAAGGGGGGAGGGGGGGGAAGGTGGGGCCAAGCAGTATCCCCACTTGAAAGCAAGTAGAGGAAGGTCTCCCACATATGACTACCAAAAATCACCCGTGAATTTTGAAAAATGTGCAAACAACGGGCCTAGCAACTGACTGACGTACGATGCACGTCGGTGGGTCTGTCCACGGAAAAAAGTAGTGACGTGCATCGTACGTCAGTGGNCCCCCCCCCCCCATAAATTTTTTTTCGGGTGTTTTTTGTGGTGGGGGGTGGGGGGGGAAAAATTTTTTTTGCGGGGGGGGGTTATTAAAATGGGGGGGGGGGGGGGGGGGGGGGGGGGGGGGGGAAGGTGGGGCCAAGCAGTATCCCCACTTGAAAGCAAGTAGAGGAAGGTCTCCCACATATGACTACCAAAAATCACCCGTGAATTTTGAAAAATGTGCAAACAACGGGCCTAGCAACTGACTGACGTACGATGCACGTCGGTGGGTCTGTCCACGGAAAAAAGTAGTGACGTGCATCGTACGTCAGTGGGACTCGGAGGGTTAATGGTTTGACTGTGCTGCTGTTGGGTGCAGTAACACTGATGGACCGTCTATGCGACTCTTTTGACTCCCTTGTAATCCACCAAGAAGGAAATTACAGGATATTAAGGAGAAGACAAGCTGGTCTGCGAGTGAGTGTCATTGGCTTTGTTAGGCAAGTTTCATGTACAGTACAATATTTGGCCCACATCAACACATGGAGGTTTCATTTTCATTCATCATCCAATCCTCCACTGCCCCATGAGGAGCGTAGGAGCCTGGGGCTAGGCAAGTTGGTCCTGACATTTAAGATGAAAGTGACCAGCCTCACTCATCCATGAGTGGCATTATGTGAGCAATAACCTCCAACTACCCCTTGGATATAAAGTAACCTTCACTGGCTCAATCCTACTGGAGCGCTGTTATTACCCACTAAATCACCAAGCACCAAAATTTGGTTATATGATTACCAGTGGTGGGCAGCGCAAACGAAGAAGGACCTTGCACAAGCACAAGTGTGCGATCTGACTAATATTTAGCTTGCGCAATGTCGTAAAGCAAGCGCAAACCATTTGCACATATTCGTGGGAATTACTGTAAAATATTGAGATATTTACCTAAACTATCATACTTACTTACTTACTTTTACTTATTATTACTATTTTGTAACATCTGTAATTTGCGCAAGTGTGCAATCTAATGTTTAGCTTGCGCAATGTTGCAAAATGCTAGCGCAAACCATTTGCATATATTTGTGAGAATTATTGTAAAATATTGTGGTATTTCAGTATACTAGCATACAGTAAACCCTTCATAAGCCGAACTATATGGGGTTCTACCCTGGTTCGAATTACCGAATTTTCCATCTTACCGAATTTTCACCCCCCCAAAACTGCTAAGACAATACCTATTACTTGTCCTTTCAACACTAAATTAAAGAAGCATATATATACAGTAGGCGCGGAAAGTGTTGACGCCATCTTAAAAGAAGAAAACATTCTTGTGGTTAGCAAGGAGAAACAAATAAATTAACACTCACCATTGAATTTAGTATTTACTGGCATTCCCATTCACCTTTATTATCTTCTTAAGGCGTCTGGGGAGACTGATGGCGTAGTTTTGCAGAACAGACGGACTAAAACTGCTCCACAGCTGCAGCCTCAAGTTTAGGCAAAGATGATGTGTCCATACTACGCAGCTGCCGCTTCATGTGCACCCATAAATTCTCAATGGGATTGATATCTGGGCTGTTTCCGGGCCAATCTCGAATAAAGGGAACCTCACAGTCTGTTAGCCACTGTTTCACTGACTTTGCAACATGTGCAGGGGCAGAATCTTGCATAAATACTCTTGCCTTGGTTTTATCAAAAGAGTCACTTAAAACATCACATAAGAGCTCCAAATAATTGTTCTGGTTCACTTTTTCATTTGCAGGTAGAATTACCAACCTACCAACACCATAATATGTAAAGCAGCCCCAAGCCATGAGTGAGGCTGGGTATTTAACAAACTTGGAAGTGTACTTAGGATCCAGGGGGTCACTGCCTGGTTTGCGGTACACTCGTGATGAAGGGGTACCAGTGACAGTAAATGTTGACTCATCACTCCAAAGCACAGTTTTCCATTGCTCCTCACTCCAGGCAAGATATTTCTTACAAAAACTTACTCTCTTTTTCTTCTGAAGTGCAGTTAGCAGTGGTATTTTACAAGCACAAAAACTCCTGTAGCCCAGATCGTCATGCAACAGCTGCTGCACACTTCTGACAGACACATCTGCCAGCAACTGTGGGTTCTTTTCTTTTAAATCCCGTGCTGTTAGCCTTGGATCCTTGCTAACTTGCCTTGAGATCAGCTGACGGGTCCTGAAGGTTGTCTTACGAGGTCTCCCAGGCTTGGGAAGTGGAGTGGGAGGAATGCCCTCCCCACTGTCCTTGAACCGCTTCACCAGTCTCTGCACTGTCCTCAGTCTAACACCATCTGATTTGCAATAAATGGGAGTTTGTGGCCAGCTTTCTATAAAGTAATCACTTCCACATGTTTGTCTTTGCTTGTGGTTGCTTTAGGCATGATGAGAATGTGGTAGGTAACCAAATAACTGTGTTATTTGAGTCAAAACATGCCCTCGTGGTGCATCACACACAGAGACAATCCTCCTCCTGTGGCTGCCCAAACATTACTGAGCCTGCTCCTGTGGTGCCAAACCTATCAAGCAGGGTTGCCAATTCCCGTTGAAAAAGCGTCAGCTCATTTCGCATCACAGGAGAGGGTAGTATTGACCCTACTTCACTTAACGCGAAAAAGAATGATGTCGGCAAAAAAAGTCAATACTTTCCGCGCCTACTGTAAATAAATTATGACAAAAAACAATTTAGTGCATTTAATATACCTTTAACCCCTTCAGTGCTGGGTGTATTTTTATTGTGTTCTTGCTGCCACCAGACAATTTTAGTCAGTGTAGGTTGGACCTGTGGAAGTGCATGGGGTTGGTACAGCCTTCGTTAGCCCCTTCAGTATGTGAGTCCAGTCCTGAGTGCCATAAAATTGGCTGGAGGAAGCGTAAATAAAGTAGAAATAGACGTCACAGTACTGAAGTGGTTAATTGGTGGAAAATCATTCACAGAGGCAGTACAGACCGTCGGCAGCGTGTGTTGGTGATAGATTTTCACTCCCCAAAATTGCAAAAAAAAAAACTTATTACTTGTCTTCTTAACACTAAAGTAAAGGAGCATACTGTATACAGTGTATAAATTAATAAAGACAAAAAAGAAAGAATTCAGTGCACATAATTTGCCTTTCGTTAGAGGCAGCAGATTCGTCGGCAGTTTGTTTTGTTTTGTTTTGGAGACGGAGGTGGTGGAGGTGGTTGAGTTCACACTTGAAAGTAAATTCTAAACAGTACCCAGTATTTATTTCATTCTACATTAAGAACTAAACTTAAATGTAATCACTGTGATAGACTGCAGTGTAAAACCCTTCGTTAGAGGCAGTAGATTTGTCGGCAGTTTGTTTTGTTTTGGAGACGGAAGTGGTGGAGGTGGTTGAGTTCACACTTTAACGCAAATTCTTAACAGTACCCAGTATTTATTTCACTCTATATTAAGAACTAAACTTAAATGTAATCACTGTAATAGACTGCAGTGTAACACCTTTCGTTAGAGGCAATAGATTCGTCGGCAGTTTGTTTTGTTTTAGAGATGGAGGTGGTGGAGGTGGGTGAGTTCACACTTTAACGTAAATTCTAAACAATACCCAGTATTTATTTCACTCTATATTAAGAACTAAACTTAAATGTAATCACTGTAATAGACTGCAATGTAACACTTTTAGTAATAATAGTACTGAACTTCAATCATGATCACTACACTAAATCACACGCTCACATTTTTTTTTTTTAGCTTCATTCCTTTACGACTAGAGGTGCCAGTATCACTTCTTTTAAGCTTTGAACCTTCCATGGCAAGGCAGAAGGCAAAAGGAGAGCACTGCTCAGCGCTAGATGACAGTAAGAATGGCGCAACTACCGTCTCCAAAAGCAAGCAGCAGACTGGCGCCACGTGTCCGCCTGGCGCCATTTCTCCCCCTACTTTCGCATTTCAGCCTACTTTCATACGTGGTCTCGGCCTGAGTTCGGCTAACCGAAGATTCCGTCTTCTAAAAGTTCGACTTATGGAAGGTTTACTGTACTTATTTTTATTTATTATTATTCTACCTATCTACTGCCAGAAGCCTTAATCATGTAAGGGGTGGCCACTGGCCACAACAAATTGCCCCCATGTCACCCTGTCCCCTGCCATTTCACTGACCTGCTCCCAGCTCACACCCCTCTCTCTCATATATCTCTCCACACCATCCCTCCATCTCATCCTTGGCCTCCCCCTCCCTCTCACTCACATACACTTTCCTCGATAGTCTCTCACTCTCAATCCTCTCCATATGGACAAACCACCTCAATGTGTATCTCCTAACGCTTCCTATCACATCCACACCCACACCACAACAATCCTTCACTTCATTTGTCAGTCTGTCTCGACATGCTCCTCTCGAATAACTCATTTATTTCCGCTCTCTCGGTCATTTGAAAATTACACTTTGCATCTGGCTCCAAAGACTGGGCAGTACAGCCGGTACTCCTGGTACTGTGGGCATCCATTACTAACAAACTGAATTGAAATTATTTACTGTGAAATAAAACCATTCACTTCACACACACTAAATGACTAAGGCGATAGGACTGGAGTAAGGCGACGTTAACTCGTGGAAGTTCATACGAGGAGTAAGCGGAGGGGAGAGGGACAGGGAAACAAGGCTGTGATGTTGCCAGTTTTACTTTTATCTGCATTTTCTCAAGACGTCTTATTTAATAATTTAATATAGATATACAACAGCATATGCAATTCCTTACAAATATAATTAAAACATATTATTTAAATCAAATATCCACAGCCTAATAAATTATTAGGCTGTGGATATTTGATTTAAATAATATGTTTTAATTATTTTTTTTACGAATTGCATATCCTACACCTAATAAATAATGTATTTTTCATTTATTATTTTTTAATAATAATTATAATGTTGAAGCATTTTAAGAAATGCTACTACCCTTCTGCCTCCCCCCAACAATCCAGCTCTCGCGACCCGCCCGAGCCTCACCCATCCCTTGTCCAGCCATGCGTGCAGTTCCCAAGACCACAAGTCCTGTGGATTGCGCAGGACACGTGCACAAGGCAGGTGTGCAAGCGCAAGTTAATTTGTGCAAGTGCAACTAAATTTGCGCTTGCGCACCTGCCTTTTCATGTGCAAAAGCGCAATATTGAGCATGGTCTCGTGCAGTGCGCAATGCGTAAACGATATTCACCGGAGCACAAGGGTGCGCAATTGCGCTTTGCGCAAGTCCTTGCGCACCTGCCCAGCACTGATGGTTACCACCCAGCATAGTAAATGGTTTCCTGGTGTACAGGAAACCATTTGGCTTGTCACTCAGTGTAGAGTCACCCACAGGCAGAAGGAAGAGGAAAGAATGAAGGAAAGAAAGACAGAAGAGGGAGTTCAAAGTCACCCGTAGGAAGAAGGAGAGAATGAGGGAAAGAAAGACAGACGAGGATGGAAGGGAAGAAGGATGAAGGAGAGGAAAGGGCAGACACCTGAGAGCAGCACTTCATTGAGTGAGTGGATGGTGAGTGCCCCAACCTGCCACAAACACACATTGAGGTAAGCTCAAATAATATCCCAATGGAGACCACTTTACCACAATTATGGATATCAAGAAGAATGACAATGTCTAAATTCAACCAAAACTCCATCAAACTTAAAAACTGAGGGCAAAATAAGTAAACAATGCTGGTGTTAACTGTTCTAGCATTGTGTGGCAACTCATCCCAGAGCTTTATATGCTTCAGAATTTGCCTACCCAATATAAATAGGAACATCTCATTTTCATACAGCTTTACTTATTAAGAAACCACCATTTATGCAAACACAGCAAAATAGATGTTCAAGAACATATCGCAAAACCTTCACTTTCGAGGTTGCAATTGTGAATTACATGTAATTTCCATGAATTATTGATATTGTGAACTGCTGCATGATGGTGCCGCATATTATGAATTCAATGTTCAGAAACGTGTGATTAAAGAGTTTCCACTGTGCAGTGTGTGGGAATAACAATAGTGTTCCGGTGGCCTTTCATGCATGAATAGAGGCCCAAAATGGGGATGATGGTTATGCAAGGTTGACATGATTTCCAGGTGACAGGTTTCAGTATTTCACACACAAACTATCACTTCGCTTAGTACTGCACACTGTTCTATTTATGCACTTGCCCTGCTGTCTGGTGATAACAATGGTGTTTCAGAGGCCGTTCATGCACAAACCAGAACGAAAGGCAATGATAACAGCAATTGTAAACACTGGGTGGCCATCTTGGCTTGCATGCACCACCACGTCCACACGAGATACTTGGAGGTAGCCATAAAAAATAGCGTTGTAGTGAAACTGCGATTAATTTTTTAATACTGTCACAAGACAGGATACAACTGTTAAATTATTGTTGTAGTGATTTATCACATAATGTGGGGTCATATAATGGGCTGCATTGTACTACAACTCCATATCCTCTCCACTGGCATTATATTTTAGTGTATATGGTACAACTCCACATTCAAATTCAAGATGGAGAGATGAGAGATTTAAACCAAGTCAGAGTAAAAAGGATATGTTACCAACCACTGTTACCCTCCAGCATGCTGACGGCGACACTGAAGTAGTCTCGGATGGCTTCCTCCGGGGTGCTGCTGATGGAGTCTATTAGCAGGGATCCATACATGGTGAGGGCCTCACACAAGAGCTGCTGATAATCATGCTCTACAGTTCCTTCCTGTATAAGTAAATCTTTGTTATTAAAGTCTGTTTCATCCCATCTGACAAACACCCTTAACCTCTTTCAGCTAGGTAAATGGTCAAATGAAGTCAGACTGGAGGATAAATCTGACTGTTAGCCAAGAGACTCATTCCTACCTCATCATTAAAACTTATCAAATTTCAGACAACCATGACTATACTCCATTTCACCACATTTGGCACCATCAGGAATGTCATCAATGCCTGTAGTGTTGTTGTTAATCCTCTGCACTAGGTGAACCTCTATTTATTACCTTGAGGCTGTAGCACGGGCCGAACAGGGTAGTACTCCCGAGGGGAATACTGGTGGAATGGGAATACTGGTGATAGGGAGAGCTGGGGCTCCTGTTTCACTAGTTACCTAACCACCGCCCTTTGCTGACCTTTTCAGTGTGACAGTAACATGGAGAGTAGACCAGCATACTCTCCCAAACATTTCCTCTAACTATCTTATGCACTACACCACATGCGCATTACATATTACACAACGTATCCCACTACGTTACAGGGGTTGACGCCAGCAAGGGCATGCGGCCAGAAAACTTTGCCCCCGCTACCTAGTGGCGGATTTTGGGGGGAGGCTTGACTGGGGTTCCGCCGGCATAGATCATGGGTCCGGGGCGAGATGGGGCTCGAACCTGTGCTAGAGGGTACAGGGCATTGCGGTTCCCAGGCTGCCACTTCCGCTCAATAGAGAGGGGCCCGAACCTGGGAGTAGCACCCCAGGAGGCTGCCCTATCAGTGGGTGTATAATGGTGGGGCAGTTGCAGTGCCAAGCCGCGCTTGGAGGGTGTCCCTGCAGCTGTCCTGGCAGGGTGCCCCAAGGCCACTACCACAGCCACTGGTAAGCTGGTGGGCTAGGGGTCCCAGATCCATTGCCTGGACCTGGGTCTGTGCAATGGGTCGGGCCTTTGGAATGATTACCCCCCTTTATCTTACCGACTATGACTATGAACAAAAACAAGCACCAAAGCAAGCCTGAGGACAGCAAATCACCCAAGGGGATTAGGGTGGGTTCGTGGAATGTGGGAAATTTGAGAGGAAGAGCAGGGGAAGTTGTTGAGGCATTCAGTAGGAGGTGGGTGGATGTGGCATGTTTGCAGGAAGTCTGGTACAGGGGTGGATCAGCCAGAAAGATTGTTGGGAAGGATTGCCACTATAAGTTGTTTTGGCAGGGGGGGGGGAACTGACAGATATGGGGGTGTGGGTGTGTTGGTTGCAGAGAAATGGGTGGAATATGTCATGAATGTTATGAGAGTAAGTGATAGGATATTAGTAGTGAAAATTTTGGTCGGGCAGAGGTTGGTTTCAGTTATATCGGCATATGCTCCACAGGTGGGATTGGATGACGCAGAGAAGGATAGATTTTGGGATGATTTAATACGTGTAGTAAGTGGTATGGGTGATGATGAGGTAGTGGTTCTGGGAGGGGATTTAAATGGTCATGTGGGTGAAGCAGCTCAAGGTTATGAAGGAGTCCATGCAGGATGTGCGTATGGTGTGAGGAATGCGGAAAGGGAAAGAATACTCAAGGTTGGGGAGGCTATGGCCATGATTGTGTGCAACACACATTTTAGGAAAAGAATCAGCCGGTTGATTATGTATGAGTCCGGGGGAATTAGTAGTCAAATAGATTACTTTCTGGTCAGGAGGGTTGATAGGAGATTAGTGAGGGATGTTAAAGTTATAGGAAGCGAGGAGTGTGTGCAGCAGCACAAACTGTGGATTTGTGACATGGTGCTTAAGGATCGAGTGATGAGAAGGAGGATATATGTACCCAGGAGGAAAACATGGAAGCTGGGAAACCAATCAGTAAGGGATGCCTTTTATAGTGAGATGAGGAGAGTGGTGGCTGAACAGGAAGCCGTAGATAGAGGCGTTAATGAACAGTATAGAGCCCTTAAGAACAACCTCTTGAGAGTTACTGATACAATATGCAGTTGGACAAGAGGCCCACCAAGACATGAAGTAACTTGGTGGTGGGATGAGGGTGTAGAAGCTGCAGTTAAGGAGAAAAGAAGGCTTTTCCGGGAATGGAAGAATGGTGGTAACAGGGAGAAGTACTTGGCTGCCAAGCGCAGGGCTAGAAGAGAGGTATACAGGGCGAAGTCCGAGTCACAGAGACTTTTACTTGATAATCTAAATCATGAAGAAAGAAAAAATATGATTTTTAGGGTGGCAAATCAGGTGAAGAGGGATAATCAGGACACTGTAGGTGAGCAGTGTGTGAAGAATGATGATGGAAGGGTGGTGGTGAGCAGTGAGGATATTAAAGATGCATGGAGAGAGCATTATATCCGATTGTTGAATGAGGAGTTTGATTGGGATAGAGAAGGTTTGGAGCCCGCTGATCCAGTGTTTGGCCCTTGGCCTTTGATTGACGCTGCTACTGTGAGTCAGGCAATAGGCAGGATGAGGGTGGGGAAGGCGGCAGGTGTGTCTGGGTTGACTGCCGAAATGTTGAAGGCCTCAGGAGATACTGGGGTAAGGTTAGTCACTGACCTGATAAATAGGATTATATATGAGTGTGTTGTCCCAGATGATTGGCTGAGGAATGTAATTGTAAATGTGTACAAGGGAAAGGGTGATGCCCTGGAAAGGGGAAATTACAGAGGTATAAAGCTTTTAGATCAGATAATGAAAGTAATGGAGAGAGTTCTAGAAGGTATGATTAGAGAAAGAGTGAATATAGATGAGATGCAGTTTGGGTTTATGCCAGGCAGGGGGACCACTGATGCCATATTCATTGTTCGACAGCTTCAGGAAAAACATATTGGAAAGAAAAGGGAATTGTATTTTGTTTTTGTTGATTTGGAAAAGGCCTTTGACAGAGTCCCTAGAGAGGTGGTGAAGTGGGCAATGAGAAAGCTAGGGTTGGAAGAGTGGCTGGGTAGTGTGGTGATGGCCATGTATATGGGTGCTCGCACCCAGGTAAGAGTGAATGGAGCTTTGAGTGATGAGTTTTCCGTGAATGTTGGTGTGCATCAGGGGTCAGTTTTGAGTCTCTTGTTGTTTATCATGGTGCTTGAAGCCCTCTCACGTGACTTCAGAGATGGACTCCCATGGGAGATGTTGTATGCTGATGATTTGGTGTTGATTGCAGAGAATGAAAAGGAGGCGGAGGAAAGATTTAAGAAGTGGAGAGATGGTATGGGGCACAAGGGCTTGAGGGTGAATGCAGATAAAACAAAAGTGATGATATCTAGGGTTGGTGGCAGTACAATCAGAAAAGAGGAAGAGTGGCCATGTGCAGTTTGCCACAAGGGTGTGGGAAGCAATTCCATCTTGTGTAGTGTTTGTGATAAGTGGGTGCACAAGAGATGTAGTGGTATTAGAGGTAGACTGCGAGATGATGCTGATTTCATGTGTGCGGTGTGTCGGGGAGAGAAGGTGGAGATTGTTAGGCGTGAGAGGGTTGAACTTGCAGGTGAGTCTCTTGAGTGTGTGGAGGAGTTTCGTTATTTGGGAGACATGTTATGTGCCGGAGGTGGGGCTGGAGTTAGCTCGGTTGCTAGGGTGAGAAGTGGTTGGAAGAAGTTCAGGGAGCTGTTGCCTCTCCTGACATTGAGAGGACTCTCCTTACGTGCTAAGGGGTCGTTGTATGCAGCATGTGTTAGGAGTGTGATGCTGTTTGGTAGTGAGACCTGGGCAGTAAAGGAAGAGGATATTCGCAGGTTTCAACGTACAGAAATGACAATGATTAGGTGGATGTGCTGTGCGTCCCTGCGTGCAAGGCCTGGGGGGCCTGGGTTTACGATGGAAGAGTTGAGAGGTAGGATGGGACTGGAATGTATTGGTGTTGTGATGAGGAGAGGTAGGCTGAGGTGGTTTGGACATGTGGAGAGGATGCGGGATGATAATTGGGTACAGAGGGTGAGAGGTGTTAATTTTGGGGGAGGGGTTGGGAGGGGTAGACCGAGAAAGACATGGGACGAGGTCATTAAGTGTGACTTAAGGGTTAAGGGACTGAACAGGGAGGCTGCCAGGGATCGAGCAGCGTGGAGAGCCACCATTAGGTGACCAAGGCCGACGCATGCAAGCATGTTGGAGCCTTCAAAAATGAAACGAAGAACCAATATAAAGGCAATACAAGAAGGTTCATCCAGTACTGAGGACTTTTATCAGTGCTACAGTTGTTGATGACATCACTGATATGGTGCTAGACTTGGTGAAATGGAGTATAGGTACAGTATTTAGGCTGCCTCTTTAACCCTTTCATTCACTATGATGTCATTCATGTCATGTAATTACATACCTCCTGAAGATGCAAGGTGACACACATCACATTACAAAAATAATCTCATAAACTGGAATATGGACATGATTTAAGTTTCAAAAATTGCTTCCCAAAGTCCCATTTTGACATGAACCCAAAATTAGTTATTTTGAATGGAGGGAAAAAAAAAAAAAAAAAAGTCATTCAACTGCCAGTCAAACCTCCCCAAGGCTGGAAAGCATTGTGTATACACACACCTGGCCAGAAAATTACTACTGAGAGTGAAAAGGTTAACTCCTTCTGTACAATTGTAATGCCATTTTTCTTACATATAATATAAGTAGTATAAGAGTTATTTAAGTTAGTATAAGTCTAGTTTAAGTATATGATATATGTAATTTACATTAGGTTTTGTACATGATAAGTGTGTACAGTGGGGCCGCTCGGGTAGCGTTTTTTTGGGTAGCGACAGGAAAGAAACTATCTCATAGCGATTAATGCTGCACAGTTAGCGAAAATCCGCTAGGCATTTACCACATAGCGAGCAGGTGGGGAGAGTTGCCAAGGTCGGAACCTGATTCAAAAGCAATACTGGGCGAATATCATCTGATCTGATCTGATCTGAATGCTGATGGTGCATGGGAGCTGATCTTCATTTGTAGTGGGTGGATGGGCAGAGTTGCCAAGGTCGGACCCTGGTAACAGACAGTGAGTGAAAGTCTATCCTCAGTCAGTTCATTGACCCATTGCTTACCCATGAGCCGTGTGTTCATTCAACCCTCAGTCTCTCCATTGTTGAAGTTTTTTGTGACCTTCCATTTATTGTCTGGGGACTGAGTGCACTATCATGGCCTCAACTTCGGTGGCTGCCCCCTGTTCAGCTCGAGGAGGACCTATATGATGGTTGGGAAGATGAGGAAACAGAGGCCCATCACATCGAGAATGAAGTTTGCTTGCATGTGTTATGACATGAGGGACAAGAGAAAGATGAGGGATGAGAGATGGGGAGTGAGCAGAGTCAGGTCTGTGGTCGCTAGGTTGCTGCGGTACAATATCCACCAAGCACAACAGTAATTTCAACAATAAATAGCAAAAATGATTTAAAAGTTGTTTATCCATTAGCATGTTAAGTTTATTTTATTAGTGTTCACAGCAGGAATTTAAGGTTTCGTTGGAGTGTAGTACAGGTATTTATTTTTTAGCGGCTCTAGCAGGGATGAGAGAGGGAGAGTGAGCAGAGTCAGGGCCATTTCGCTAGGTTGCTGCGGTACAATAGCCACCAAGCACGACAGTAATTTCAACAATAAATAGCAAAAATGATTTAAAAGTTTGTTTATCCATTTGCATGTTAAGTAAGTTTATTTTATTAGTGTTCACAGTAGGAATTTAGGGTTTCGTTGGAGTGTAGTACAGGTATTTATTCATTAGCGGCTCTAGCAGGCTGCCACGGTATGGTAACTGCAACTGATAACAGTATCGTCGTCAACAGCCACTGAGGTCCACTGCTGGACCGGCCTGTAGGTGGCACTCAAAACGAATTAAAAGTAAGTTTGTTAATCTTCTTTGAATATGTAATATACTATCTTATTACTGAAGAAATATGACGTGATATTAATGGTTAGTGGAGAAAATTAGGGATATACCTGAAGGAGTCAGGACCGTAGTTCATTGACCCATGTGAAAGTATGTATCTTAAGCTTTTCTTATAACTAATCTCCAACTATCTCTCTCCTACCAAATTTTACAGTTTTAAATTTTTCCTTTACCTATCCTTTTGGGGGAATGCCAATATCTAAGCGATACTGACGGGTGGAAGGTGAACCTCCTCGCAGTTACCCCAAGAAGAAGAAGAAGATTGTTTGTTTATCCACACACCGCACATCCATTCAACTTGTCACAGTCTCTCGCCATTGTTAAAGTTTTTTGTGACCTTCCATTTATTGTCTGGCTACTGAGTGTTCTAATATCATGGCTTCAACATCGGGGGCTGGCCCATGTGGTGGTGGTGGCACAGGGAAAAAACAGGAAGTACTGGTAATGTAAAAGTGACCGAAAAGCCCAGACAATACATGCATGGCAAGCCAAAGAAACAATACTGCATGGAGGAAAAGAAAAAGATAACTTTTTGAATACTGTATTTAGTATACGTTTATCTTATTACAGTACTGTACTGAAGAAATATGACGTGATACTGATGGGTAATGGAGGAAATTCGGGGTATAGCTGAAGGAGTCCAGGACTGTATTAATTTTTTTAGGTAAGAAGTTTGCCCCTCAGGTAGCGATTTCACGGATAGCGGCCATTTTGTTGGACTAATAAGGTCGCTATCCAAGGGGCCCCACTGTATTCTGGACCGTGTTAAGATATTGTAAAGTGTAAAGTGGACTTTGGAAATCATAGTGTTGGGCTTGATTTTACTAGTAGAAGCAACTGGTCAAGGAGACGGGAGCATCTGGTTTCGATAGAGTGATACAGAAAGTTAATTTGGAACTTATATTGGCGAAGAGTTATATTTACACCTAGAATTCAGAATTTTGTACTTGGGCTGGTGTTTGCTGTATTGTTCTAAATAACGTTGTCTAAGAACTTAAGTGAAGCCAGACTATTGATCATCGTCATAGATGACCGCGAAGATTAATTTATTTGAGATAGACCTCAGTTGTTGCATCATGTTTTGTGGCGCCGCAGGCGAGACAGAGCGAAATTGTATCAAACCGTGATTTCAGGCGTCGTATGTTAAATTGTTAGATCTATGCTATTGCCACAAAATTTAAATCATCATAAGTCATATTTCTATAAGTAGAGTAATGCGTACGTTTTTATTGCAAATTCTGGTGTGATGATGTAACCTGGAGACTGTAACGTAACTGTTTGAAGTCAGAACCAGACAAAGACAACGGAGCAGATGTTGGCGGGCGCAGACTCTCGCGTGCCCACAAAGCGTCACTCTCCAGTAAAACGCCATTGGGTGTGGACGTGTTTCCAGGTATGTCCGAGAATTTACAGTATTTCTCCCTTATACGTCATCATAATTAGTTGTCGATATAACTATATTTAAAGTAAGATATCTGATTATATTATCAAAACCCTATGACTCTCCAGTAAAAGACCATTGGGTGTGGACGTATTTCCAGACAAGCTGTGTCGGCAAGCGGTGTAGGATCATGGAGTCAGTGTCGGCTAACGTGTCGAGAGTCATTCAACATCTAGTGCCTAAAAGCCCTTACACATTTCCATTAGTCCCTTTATAATCTCAGTATAGTCAAAGTCGGTTGGTCCACTCAGTAAGCTAATTAATTATAAAACAAATGTAATATGTTGGTTAAAGGTGTGTGAGGCGGATTGTGTATTGTCCCGCCGTGTGGAGCGTTGTGAGTGCGGTGTTGTAATCTATCATAATCTTGGTTTATGTATATATTTTTCCTAGATATGTTATGTGGTGTACCCAGGTAAAATTAAGGTTGATTTCTTTAGAATTGAAGTAAACAGTGTAACACGTTGTAACTGGGTATCGCTACGAGTCCGTGTGAGACCGTGGTGTGGTTTATGGGAGTTACCCCTATTGAAGAAGTTTTCTATGAAGTCGTCGGGATGTGGTTATTTTCATGTATCGCGTTAGATGGAACAGATGATTTATAAGCTGTGTGGAATAGTTCTTGCATACTCTCTTCCAATTATTCTGGCGTATTAGAGACTATTGATTTATTAAGGTCCATCAATTAATTCTTGCTTGAAACTATTTCATTTTGTGTAATTTAAGGTTAATAATATAGATAAGTAAATTTAAATAGAATGTGTTTGGTTATCATCCTATGGGGTAGTATAAGCATAGACTGAGTGGCCCGCAAGGCAGGTTACATCTAAAGAACCACGCTCTCCTATAAAATGCTCATGTTACCCTGTTAATACCAGAGGCCTCCTGTCCCTCTTCCATCGTACGGGGCCAATAACATTAATTCCTTTTTTTTTCCCGGCAACTGCTGGGTGGTGGCAGCGATACCAAATTATTTTATTTATTAAAGAGGCCTTCTACTCAATGTTCTGGCAGTAACAGTAAACATTGGAATAATACATAATTCTCGCATTAGACTGGTTGGCAAAGTGGTGTGATTAATTAATTCAAGTTCTCAAGGGTTGTTAAAATTTACGCCCCTATACTGGTGTCAGCTCGGTGGGATTTTTTCTCATATTTCAAGAGTGCTAAATTATGAGCACTACACAGTGATATTTCTTGTATTAATCTCACTTTCTCCTCTACCCAGTTATACAAATGTTCCTAAACTCCTCCTCTATCTCCCATACGAAGGATGATGGACTGCCAGAGAAGTGCAACTTCGGTCTGCAGTCAACAAGGTTCACATTCAGATAAGCCTGGGTCTGCATCTACTACTACTACTACCAACACCACCACTACTACTAGGTCTGTTCAGAAAGTATTCGACCTTAGCCTAAAAAAAATAAATAGCTAACCTTTTGAGCTAGGACACTATCCCCCACAAAGTAGGCCCTTTCTGACTTAACACATGCAGCCAAGAGTTCTTTCCACTGAATGAAACTTTTTTCAAACTCAGTTTTTGGTATCTCCTGGAGGTTTCTTGTCACATTAATCATGATCTCTCTCGTCTCAAATTGGGAAACCTTCAGCTAATTTGAGCTTGAGGAATAACCAAAAGTTGCATGAAGCCATGTCTTGTGAGCAGGGAGCCTGCTGGACCAGCTGGATGTTGTGCTTGGCCAAAAATTCCTGAATCGGTTGAGAAGAATGGGCAGGGCGGCTGTCATGGTGCAGCTTCCAACTTGCCACTTTCCAAAGGTCTGGTCTCTTCTTCTGAACTGCGTCTTGATGATGATAGATAATTTTGTCTGTTCAGTCTGACTTTCTGGTGTGCATTCGTGATGCACAGCACCATGGTAATTAAAAAAAAAAATTATGTAATAATAAATAAATAAATAAATATAATAAATAAAAACTGTCAACATTGTTACGTGTGGCCGATATACATTGCTTGTATTCATGTATAATGCTCGCAACTTTTAATATTCATTAATTAGTACCTTGCTTAGAGTTTTGTGAATAGAGTTTGTAAATATCATATAGTAGGAAACAGTCTGGCCCAGCTCTGTGTCGATGTTTCTAGAGGTGTTTCGAACCATAGTCTCGTATATCTGCTTGTGGTTTCGACCGTTGTTTCGGTTCTGCCCTTCGTGCTTCTTTGAGTTTCGCTTCTTGCTTTTCTGAGTTGTTGCCCTTCTTGCTTCCTTGAGTTTGCATGGGCCGGGCTGGGACTCTCGCGAGTTAGTTAGCGGCTTGAGTTGGACCGGTGTGTTGGATTGCTCTGTTGCGGGGGCATTTTTGTAAACTGTAGTATATCTGCCACACGTGAGTTAATGTTTATTAAGTGTCAGCACATGATATATTTATTGGGTTGCTCTTACTAATATTGTCATTATTTATAAGAGCTATTAACATAGTCACTTCTATTGCTCTAGCTAATGTCACATGTTGTATTAGTGTTAAGTCTCTTTACTTTTATGCTAGGTTCTCATTATTTTCATGCCAGGTCTTTATTGTAACCTCCAGAGGTTTTACAACCCAGGAGCTAGTTTGTATCCTGGTTTTATCTTTATTGATGTTTGGAACTCTAGGGTATATTTTTGGCAAGTCCTGGTTTGGCAATCCTGTATGAACCTGTTTTGAGTTTATTCTTGTAGCTTTAAGTTAGTGTTAAGTAAATTAAGTATTTTTACTTGTTTATTTCATTCCCCTTTTGTCATTAGTATGTGATTTACACTTTATTATTGTTTTCCCCCTTTTTAGCTTACGACTTGGTGAGGCTAGCAGCCATTTTGTATTCTAAATGTTTCCGTTGTGCAATCGGATATTCCTTTAGCCCCACCATGTCGTAACAAAGTGGCGACCTCGCCAGGATTGTCAATACTGGGTTTTGTTGAGTCTAAGTAAGATTGTGTAAGCTGTCATATTACCTGAGAGCTATATATTTACTTGCTGGTGTGCTGAGCTTTAGCAGTCATGGAAGGGGATGCCCATGCACATGTAAACTTCCCACCTGTGCTTGAGAGTGTGGTAGAGTCAGAACCTCAATCCCCTCGTCCTAGATCAGAAGATCAGGGTTCCCCTGTCTCTAATAGATTTTTTCAGGATGTTAGGTTGGTGCAGGCTAAGTGGGAACACGAGGTTCAGATGGAGCAAATGAAGCTAGAGGTAGAGCAGGCAAAGATAGAGCATGCTAGAGAACATGCAAAGATAGGGCATGCAAAGATACAGCAAGCTAGAGAACAGGCAAAGAAAGCTAGAGAGCAAGCAAAGTTGGAGCAGGCGATGTTGGAGCAGCAGGCAAAGATAGAACAGGCGAAGTTAGAACAGCAGGCAAAGATAGAACAGCAGGCAAAGATGGAACAGATGAAGTTAGAACAAATGAAACTTGAGCATGAATATCGCATGAAATCCTCAGAAGGCCAGACAATTTCGTCTCACTCCTTCTCAGGTTTCAATCCTACAGATCCCACTAAATTAGTACCTCCTTTTGACGAGACCCTTGTTTTGGAATTCTTTTCACGTTTTGAAAAGATTGCTGCTGGGAACAAGTGGCCCAAAGACCGATGGCCTACCCTAGTTCATACTGTACTTAAAGGCAAGGCCCTCAGAGTGTTTGATAGCTTAAGTTTTAAAGAGTGCTCAGATTATGAGGTTTTGAAGAGCTCAGTCTTACGTGCTTACGAATTAAGGCCTGAAGCATACCGTCAGCGGTTTAGGAATGCTAAGAAACGCCCCCAGGAGTCTTACTTAGAATTTGCTAGACATGTGACTGACACTTTCCAAATGTGGATTCGAAGTGAAAATGTGGCAGACTGCGATAACCCAAGCTGTACTAGGTTGAGGGATATTGTAATCCTTGAGAATTTCATGGATAAATTAGACAGTGAATTAAGGATTCATTTATCTGACAAGCAAATTAACACAGTGTCGGAAGCAGCTGTCATTATTGATGATTATGTTTTGCATAAATATGGGAATAAACCTAAGGAATTCTCTAGGAATTTCCCCTCTAAGAAATATACCCCACAGCAGAGTAACCAACAATCGGGTAAGCCAGACTTAGCCATTAACTCCAAACCTAATCCCTCTTCTGTGCCCTCTAATATCTCCTCTAGTTCTTTCAGACGCCCTTACTACTTTTGTACTTATTGTAAGCGTCCAGGTCACAGTGTTGAAAAGTGTTTTAAAAAGAATGTGCCGTCTAAGCCCGTCAACTTTGTTAGAGGTGGACCAGTGGTGACTCCCGTTTTCCCTCCAGGCCAAAAAGTGGCTGGAGAGTCTTATGTTTCTTCCCCCTCTCAGGCTGTTGTTTCAGAGGGTGGGGATAAAGAGCCCACTGTTGAACTGCAGGCGGGAGGTGGTATGTCCGCACCCATACCTGATGCCACTTCACTTTCTGGAGACATTGTCCAGGCGGCAGTTAGCAATACTGCACCTACTTCTTCTTTTGCTCCATATTTGTTTTCTGGCGTGGTACTGTTGGATGGAGTTGAATTCCCTGTGAAGATTCTGCGTGACACTGGAGCTTCACTTTCATTGTTGGCAAGCCCTGAAGTTAATGACCCAACTAAGGAGTTTGTGATGATTCAAGGAGTTACTGGTGCGAAGGTAATCCCTGTGGTCACTGGAGACTTGAAGTGTGACCTGTTTGAAGGGCAAGTGTGCCTTGGGCTAGTTGACTTTCTTCCTCTTGAAGGCATTGATCTACTGCTGGGAAATGATTTGGGATGTGAGGGTAAGTGTACTGTCCCTGTACTGTCAAAGGTTCCTGCACCTGATGATCCCCCGCAGGTTAATGAAGAGGATGCAGATGTCTTTCCATCATGTGCAATGACCAGATCCATGGCACGGACAGAGCAGAACAGAGACATGTCACTCTGCGGAGAGGAGTCTGGTGATCCTTCGGCCATGGTAGAAACCAGCCCGGAGACGGCGACCGAGGACACCGATGAGAGAGGCTCCGACGATTGCTATTCCCTGGAAGATATGTTTATGAACGTTTATCACCGTCGAGGAGGTGAGTGTTGAGAGATTGAAGGAGTTGCAAATGCATGACCCAGAGATCCAGAAGTTGAAGTTAGCTGCAGTGGAGGATTGCAACATCGAAAAGAGTCGTTGCTTTTATGTGAGGGACGGAGCATTGTGGAGGTGCTGGCGTCCCCCTTATGTTAATGTTGATGATGGAGCATGGGATTGTCACCAGATTGTTGTGCCCACTACTTGAAGAAAGGAGTTGTTGGAGCTGGCTCACTGTACTCCCTTTTCAGGACACATGGGTGTGAGAAAGACTCTGGAGAGGCTGCGGGCAGAGTTCTTCTGGCCGCGCATGGCAGCAGATGTGGCCCAGTTTGTGCGGTGCTGCCACACTTGTCAGGTGGTGGGGAAGCCTAATCAACCCATACCTAAGTCACCTCTCATTCCCATCCCTGCCTTTGACCCTCCATTTACTCGTATTATAGTTGATATGGTGGGACCCCTGCCTCCCACATCCTCTGGAAATAAGTACCTCTTAACCATAATCGATTCTTCCACTAGATACCCCGAGGCTGTTCCTGTTCGTTCCCCGAAGTCTAGAATAATTGTTCGGGCATTGCTTGATTTCTTCACTAAATTCGGGTTGCCAAGGGAGATTCAGTCTGATAGAGGATCTAATTTTCATTCAAATGCTTTCCAGCAATCCATGGCTCAGCTTGGTATTGTGAGTGTGAAGAGCAGTGCATACCATCCCGAGAGCCAGGGTGCCCTAGAGCGATACCACCAGACCCTTAAGACAATGCTTCGGAAGTACTGCATACAGCATTCAAAGGATTGGGATAAAGGAGCGCCATTCCTCTTGTTCGCCACCCGTGAAGTTCCTCAAGAGAGTTTGGGTTTCTCCCCTAATGAACTAGTATTTGCCCACAAGGTAAGAGGCCCATTATCCATCATTAAAGAGGCTTGGTCTAGTGATTCCACCATGAGCCATAGTATACTTGAGTTTGTTAATGATTTCAAGAACAGGATGTCTAAATGCTTGGAAGTGGCTAGAGAGAACTTGAAACAAGCTCAAACCAGTATGAAGAGGTGGTATGAGAAGAAAGCTCGTTTGCAGGAATTTAAGGTGGGTGATGAAGTGTTAGTGCTATTGCCTCTTCAAGGACAGCCTCTTACTGCCAAGTTTTGTGGCCCTTATCCAGTGGTGCGTAAAGTGGGTAGTACTGATTATTTGGTGGAGACCCCAGACAGACGTAAGAAACACCAACTTTGTCATGTCAACATGTTGAAACCTTATCACCGTACTCCAGATGCCCCTGTACCTGTGCATCTAGTCTCACTTGAACAGAGTGAGGAGGTTCCCGGCAGTTTGGTAACCCAGGAACAAAATGAGGACTTTGACTTCGATACTGCAAGTGCCTGGAGAAGCAATGCTGAGGCTGGCTTTTCCCTTGCTGAAAAGGTTTCACATTTGCCAGAAGATCAGTCTCAACAACTATTAACACTTCTTTCTTCATTTAAGGATGTATTTGGTAGCTCCCCTGGGCGGACAACTTGGATCGAGCATGATGTAGACATGGATGACGCACTACCTGTTAAGTTGCCACCTTATCGTGTCTGCCCCCAGCGCCTAGGAGTCCTCTGCCAGGAGCTAAAGTACATGCTGGACAACAACCTCGTCTCTCCGTGTGTGAGCCCGTGGAGCTCCCCTGTGACCCTGCAGCCCAAGCCTGATGGGACAGCAAGATTTTGTATTGACTACCGTAGAGTCAACACTCTGACTAAGACTGATACATACCCCCTGCCTAGATTAGAAGACTGTGTTGACCGCATTGGTTCATCCCACTACATTACTAAGCTGGACCTCAAGAAGGGTTTCTGGCAGGTGCCCTTAACGGAGCGAGCAAAAGAAGTTTCATGCTTTGTGGCAGACGGTCAAACTTATTGTTGTAATGTGATGCCGTACGGGATGAAAAATGCCCCAGCTACCTTTCAGAGACTCAAGAACAGAGTTGTTAGTGGGCTTCCAAACTGTGTGGTGTACTTGGATGATGTAGTAGTGTTCAGTGATACTTGGGAAGAGCACCTAGAACAATTAAAAATGTTGCTTTCAAGGCTCTCTGAAGCTCACCTTGTAGCTAACTTAAAGAAGTGTGAGTTTGTCAAGGCTCAGGTTCAGTACCTTGGCTATGTAGTTGGTCACGGTCGTGTCTGTCCCCCTACTTCAAAGGTGGAGGCAATTAAGGACTTTGCAGCACCGAAAACCAGGCGAGAGCTTCGGAAGTTCTTGGGCACTGTTGGTTATTACCGACGGTTTATTAAGGACTTTTCAAGTGTTGTGGCCCCACTGACGGATTTGTTAAAGAAAGAGAAGAAATTCTGTTGGACTGAAGATTGTCAAAGTGCTTTTAAGTCTGTGAAGGGAATATTGTGTTGTTACCCTGTGATACTTGCTCCAAATTTTTCAAGGCCTTTCAAATTGGCCATTGATGCCAGCAATGTAGGAGCCGGAGCTGTACTTCTACAGGACGACGATCTGGGTGTAGAACATCCTGTTTGCTACTTCAGTAAAAAGTTCTCTAAGGCTCAATGCAATTATTCAGTTATTGAAAAGGAACTACTTGCCCTGATCCTAGCCCTGCAGAATTTTTCTGTTTATGTACCTGCTTTTGGGCCGACAGTCACTGTTTACACCGATCATCACCCCCTGAAGTTTTTAAACCAGTTAAAAGGTAGAAATCAAAGGTTAACCCGCTGGAGCCTCTTTCTGCAAGAGTATAATCTGAACATAGAGCACATCAAGGGAGTTGATAACGTGATTGCCGATTGCCTGTCGCGCTCTTGAGAACGAATTTTCCCTCAGGAAAATTCTTTCTTGGGTGTGGGCGTGTTACGTGTGGCCGATATACATTGCTTGTATTCATGTATAATGCTCGCAACTTTTAATATTCATTAATTAGTACCTTGCTTAGAGTTTTGTGAATAGAGTTTGTAAATATCATATAGTAGGAAACAGTCTGGCCCAGCTCTGTGTCGATGTTTCTAGAGGTGTTTCGAACCACAGTCTCGTATCTGCTTGTGGTTTCGACCGTTGTTTCGGTTCTGCCCTTCGTGCTTCTTTGAGTTTCGCTTCTTGCTTTTCTGAGTTGCCCTTCTTGCTTCCTTGAGTTTGCATGGGCCGGGCTGGGACTCTCGCGAGTTAGTTAGCGGCTTGAGTTGGACCAGTGTGTTGGATTGCTCTGTTGTGGGGGCATTTTTGTAAACTGTAGTATATCTGCCACACGTGAGTTAATGTTTATTAAGTGTCAGCACATGATATATTTATTGGGTTGCTCTTACTAATATTGTCATTATTTATAAGAGCTATTAACGTAGTCACTTCTATTGCTCTAGCTAATGTCACATGTTGTATTAGAGTTAAGTCTCTCTACTTTTATGCTAGGTTCTCATTATTTTCATGCCAAGTCTTTATTGTAACCTCCAGAGGTTTTACAACCCAGGGGCTAGTTTGTATCCTGGTTTTATCTTTATTGATGTTTGGAACTTTAGGGTATATTTTTGGCAAGTCCTGGTTTGGCAATCCTGTATGAACCTGTTTTGAGTTTATTCTTGTAGCTTTAAGTTAGTGTTATGTAAATTAAGTATTTTTACTTGTTAATTTCATTCCCCTTTTGTCATTAGTATGTGATTTACACTTTATTATTGTTTTCCCCCTTTTAGCTTACGACTTGGTGAGGCTAGCAGCCATTTTGTATTCTAAATGTTTCCGTTGTGCAATCAGATATTCCTTTAGCCCCACCATGTCGTAACAAAATGCAAGTGCATTGCACCTTGCTGCAGACCCGTCATGCTTTTTTTTTTTGGGCCAAGGTGACCCTGCATGCTGCCACTGGGATGACTGTGCTTTAGTTTCTGGGTTGTACCCACACACTCATGTCTCATCTCCAGTGATAATAGTCTTCAGAAAGTCTGGATTGTTATTTGCACACTCCAACATGTCTTGAGCAACATCCATCCGAGAGAAGAAATCATGACGAATGTGATGAAGCATCTGCAGGAGATACTGAAATCCAATGTTGAAAGATGTTTCAGGCAGCGGAAAGAACACTGGGCTATGTATGTCATGTCAGAAGGGGTCTGCTTTGAGGGGGATCAGTGTCCTAGTTCAACAAGGAGGCTATTTATTTTTTTTAAGAGCCTAACATCGGATACTTTCTGAACATGCCTCTTACTACTACTGCTACTAATACTACAATTACTACTACTGCTACTAACACTACTATTGGTACTATCACCACAACCACCACTACTACTGCTACCACCACCACCACCACTATTACTATTACTACTGCTACAATTAGCAAAAGACTAACCTGCTGAAAATAGTCTACAATGGAATGCAAAGGCTGTACGGCCATCAGCGCATCATCATACTTCTTTGCCACCCTCGCCTCCTCCAGACTCGTAAGCCAGGAAGCAGACATGGGCAGGCACCGACTCAGCTGATGTGCCTCCATCACCGTCCAATAGCACTCAAAACCAGCCAGCACATCCCCCTCACGCCCTAGCTTGCTCTTGCTTAGCTGTACAGGGAACAGACGATGTTACAGCTATGATGGTACAGTATTGGTAGTGCTGGTGGTGGCAGTACACATGCTGTTAATACTATACTGTGTATCATATCACTGTGCCACATATTATTCAAATGGATTTATACTCACATAAGGAAATTAAGGTTACAAGACACAAATCTCCTAAATACTGTTATACATGGCCTCTCCTTATTCATAGCTCCTCTATTTCTGGCTTTGGTTATTTTGGGGTTAATAGTGTCATGTCAAAATAGAACAGTTTAAAGAGTATTTTAGGATGATTTAACAAGCTGTGTTCCTAAATAATTTAGAATACACTTCAAACAAATAAATGCTAAAATTTGACAGTGGTTCTGGTGCACTGCAAAGAGTTTTTAGGAAATCACATACAGTGGTTAATTATGACTACAAAGGCAGAATTTTTATTTAATTATTATCATTTTATTCATTTATTTAATTTTGTGATAGGGTGGGGTGGGAGTGGGGGTCCCAAATATTCAATGATTTCACCATTTGTGAGGATGTCTATTATGCACCTCCTGTTTGGTACTTCCATTTGTTTATAATCTTGTCAATGTTTGGGACACCTGCTGTGGATATAAAACAGTGAAGATCTATCAGGTGATAAGTAGAGATGGGGAATTAAACCAAGCCTACCAGAACATCATGAAGGAGGGCATCTAGGTCTTGGGCCACACATTCTGCTGTTATCGCCTTCAGTGCTGAGACTTGCGCTGCCATGATGGGCTCGTGGTACTGCTGCTCAATACCATGTTCTTGCCTAATCCACCTGTCTCCAAGATTCTTTACAAAAGTGCTTAGCTGAAACAAACACGAATGGACTGTATACAGTGCAGTCACAAAAATTTGAAGTATTGTACTGTACATGTGGCCATGGACAGTTCAAACTTCTGCAAATTTTTAACTTTATAACTAGTATTTAGCTACCCTTGTCTAATGTTGTCATCAAGAGTCTATATTGGACATAAATTTGACTGGTGAAACTGTCTACTGCAGTGTCTTTCTTTCCTACTCATAGTATTATACGCTGGCTATCCTTGCCTTACCTTACAGCTAATTTTGGAGGAAAGGATGGATGTGATTTAAAATATCAGGACATTCAAACTTTAGATGTATACTAACTTTTGAGGTTAGTATTTTCAGGGCTGCATTGTACTGGCAATCCTCATTTAATCTCTTAAATTAGGTGACATCTATTTCATTTATTTTTGCATTTCTAGATGATTATATTCAGCTTAGGAGAGATGTGAAGTCAGCTTGTTTTCATCTGATGGAATTAGGCCACTCTCATAACTTGACTACTAAGGGATGCTTGTATGAAATTTGATGAGCCTCAGTTATGAGGTAGGAATAAGTGTCTTGGTTACTAGTCAAATCCAACCTCCAATCTGACTACACTTGCTAATAAACGGAGCTAAAAAATGTTGATGATTTGTCCGAGCTGAAAAAAAACAGACTATCATTGTGATGGGGATAATGAAGGCTAACTGTGATGGGAATAATGAAGGCTAACTGTGATGGGGATAATGAAGGCTAACTGTGATGAGGATAATGAAGGATAACTGTGATGGGAATAATGAAGGCTAACTGTGATGGGCACAATGAAGGGTAACTGTGATGAGGATAATGAAAGCTAATTGTGGTGGGGATAATGAAGGCTAAATCCAACCCTTCCAGTTTGAAAAGCCTAAGTTAAATAAAATCATCCAGAAATTATAAAAAATAAAAGTAGCAGGTGGAACTACTCAACATCCACTCACTCAATGGGCTGTATTATAAAAACTAAACTCGAGTTTAGGGAGGCTATGGACATGATTGTGTGCAACACACATTTTAGAAAAAGAGTGAGTAGATTGATTACGTACGAGTCCGGGGGAAATAGTAGTCAGATAGATTATTTTCTGGTCAGGAGGGTTGATAGGAGATTAGTGAGGGATGTTAAAGTTACAGGAAGCGAGGAGTGTGTTCAGCAGCACAAACTGTTGATTTGTGACATGGTGCTTAAGGAACGAATGACGAGAAGGAGGACATATGTACCTAGGAGGAAAATATGGAAGCTGGGAAACCAATCAGTAAGGGATGCCTTTTATAGTGAGATGAGGAGAGTGGTGGCTGAACAGGAAGCCGTAGATAGCGACGTTAATGAACAGTATAGAGCCCTTAAGAACAACCTCTTGAGAGATACCAATGCAATATGCGGTTGGACAAGAGACCCACCAAGACTAAAGTAACTTGGTGGTGGGATGAGGGTGTAGAAGCTGCAGTTAAGGAGAAAAGAAGGCTTTTTCGGGAATGGAAGAAGGGTGGTAACAGGGAAGAGTACTTGGCTGCCAAGCGCAGGGCTAGAAGAGAGGTATACAGGGCGAAGTCTGAGTCACAGAGACTTTTACTTGATAATCTAAATCATGAAGGAAGTAAAACTATGGTTTTCAGGGTGGCAAATCAGGTGAAGAGAGATAATCGGGACATTGTAGGCGAGCAGTGTGTGAAGAATGATGAAGGAAGGGTAGTGGTGAACAGTGAGGATATTAAAGATGCATGGAGAAAGCATTATAGCCGATTGTTGAATGAGGAGTTTGATTGGGATAGGGAAGGTTTGGAGCCAGCTGATCCGGTATTTGGGCCTTGGCCTTTGATTGACGCTGCTACTGTGAGCATGGCAATAGGCAGGATGCGGGTGGGGAAGGCGGCAGGTGTGTCTGGGTTGACTGCTGAAATGTTGAAGGCTCAGGAGATATTGGGGTGAGGTTAGTCACTGACCTGATAAATATGATTATATATGAGTGTGTGGTCCCAGATGATTGGCTGAAGAGTGTAATTGTAAATGTGTACAAAGGGAAGGGTGATGCCCTGGAAAGGGGAAATTACAGAGGTATAAAGCTCTTAGATCAGATAATGAAAGTAATGGAGAGAGTTCTAGAAGGTATGATTAGAGAAAGAGTGAATATCAGTGAGATGCAGTTTAGGTTTATGCCAGGCAGGGGGACCACTGATGCCATATTCATTGTTCGACAGCTTCAGGAAAAATATATTGGCAAGAAAAGGGAATTGTATTTTTTTTGTTGATTTGGAAAAGGCCTTTGACAGAGTCCCTAGAGAGGTGGTGAAGTGGGCAATGAGAAAGCTGGGGTTGGAAGAGTGGCTGGTTAGGGTGGTTATGACCATGTACGTGGGTGCTCGCACCCAGGTAAGAGTGAATGGAGTTTTGAGTGATGAGTTTCCCGTGAATGTTGGTGTGCATCAGGGGTCAGTTTTGAGTCCCTTGTTGTTTATCACGGTGCTCGAAGCCCTCTCACATGACTTCAGAGATGGACTACCATGGGAGATGTTGTATGCTGATGATTTGGTGTTGATTGCTGAGAATGAAGGGGAGGCTGAGGAAAGATTTAAGAAGTGGAGAGATGGTATGGGGTACAAGGGCTTAAGGGTAAATGAAGATAAAACAAAAGTGATGATATCTAGGGTTGGTGGCGGTATAATCAGAGGAGAGGGAGAGTGGCCATGTGCAGTTTGCCACATGGGTGTGGGAAGTAATTCCATCTTGTGCAGTGTTTGTGATAGATGGGTGCACAAGAGATGTAGTGGTATTAGAGGTAGACTGCGAGATAATGCTGATTTCATGTATGCGGTGTGTCGGGGAGAGCAGGTGGAGATTGTTAGGCGTGAGAGGGTTGAATTTGCAGGTGAGTCTCTTGAGTGTGTGGAGGAGTTTTGTTATCTGGGAGACATGTTATGTGCCGGAGGTGGGGCTGGAGTTAGCTCGGTTGCTAGAGTGAGAAGTGGTTGGAAGAAGTTCAGGGAGCTGTTGCCTCTCCTGACATTGAAAGGACTCTCCTTACGTGCTAAGGGGTCTTTGTATGCAGCATGTGTTAGGAGTGTGATGCTGTATGGTAGTGAGACCTGGGCATTAAAGGAAGAGGATATTCGCAGGTTTAAACGTACAGAAATGACAATGATTAGGTGGATGTGCAGTGCGTCCCTGCGTGCAAGGCTTGGGGGGGCTGGGATTACGATAGAAGAGTTGAGAGGTAGGATGGGACTGGAGTGTATTGGTGTTGTGATGAGGAGAGGTAAAGTGAGGTGGTCTGGACATGTGGAGAGGATGGGGGATGATAATTGGATGCAGAGGGTGAGAAGTGTTAATACTGGGGGAGGGGTTGGGAGGGGTAGACCGAGAAAGACATGGGACGAGGTCATTAAATGTGACTTAAGGGTTAAGGGACTGAATAGGGAGGCTGCCAGAGATCGAGCAGAGTGGAGAGCCGCCATTAGGTGACCAAGGCCGACACATGCAAGCATGTTGGAGCCTTCAAAAACGAAAACGAAAACGAAACACCAGTATTGGCGAAAGTGAGTGTCTGATGCTCCTGTTTTTCATACTATAAATAAATTTGCTGTTCACAACAGGAGATCGCCTTCTGGTTATGGCATAAAATAGTACAGTAAAACCTCTGTAAGTTGGCATCCTGTAAGTCAGAATTTCGCATTAGTCAGAATGGCATATGAAAATTGTTAATGAAAATACAGTAATCCCTCCAATATTCGATGTAATAGAGCCAAAGGCATGTCCGGAAATTGATTCTGTCCAGATATTGGTCCTGAAGCTCCCGCACCAGTACTTATGGACCCTAACCAAACCTAACTCAGAAAACCACCTATATACCTCCCTACCGGACATTCATAGCATCTATTTACGACCCTATTCACATAAATAATGGACACAATGCATGAAATAAATGAAATTTAACCAGAAAATGATGATTTTTAGGTGAGTATGCCAAATATGTTCACCAGCTGACAGCATGCCAAAACTAGGTAACAGACATGAAAGTCACTATACAAATCACCTTTTCACAGCCTATGCACACAAATATATATATATATATATATATATATATATATATATTTTATAATGTGTCCGACTCTGGGCATAGGCTTCACAGACTGCTATCAAGGCCCAGCAGTTCTCATACATACCATACACCTCTACATGTCACAACTTCGGTGCTAACATCCACCGTCCATATTGAATACATGCTAGGGCGCTCTCATGTAGGACTGGGGTATTGGTATTAGAGGGGGTATTTTTACGACATGTCGGCGGGCCTTCTGGAAGATCAGTAATGCCTGATTTAACGAAATTCATATCCTTAAACTGTTTCCTGCCCCAGCCAGATTTGAACCTGGGTCCATTAGACTACAGGCCACCTCTCTACCGACTGAGCCTATATGGGACACAAAGCATGAAATAAATGAAATGAAACCGCAGAATGAGGATTTAGAGGTGAGTATGGAAAATACTTGGCAGTTGACAGTGTACTTACGAGTACATGTCCGTGCGCGGTTGTTACAAAGATTACCCCACCTCTAAGGAAGGCTCTGACAGTGGTGAAAATGCTCTTGAAGCACGTACAGTAATCCAGTGTTGGGCTGCACTTAATCCTCAGTGCCGTGAATTATAGTTGTTTAAACAAAAACGAGCATGAGCACCAGCCATCCCGATGATTGTTTACTCTCGATGGAAGTTGAGAGGGAACTGGGGAGGGGAAGGGGAGCCTGGGGAGCAGGAGAAGCATGCGTGAACACAGCTGTTTGGCGCCGGGGGCCAAATTAAAACTTACGGGTAATTTTTTTTTTTTTTTTTTTTTTTGAGTTCCGAACATCCGAGCCCACGATGTATGAACACTGGGGTGTTCGGCTATTGGGCAGTCGGATATTAGAGTGATTACTTTTTAAATGTTTGAAATCAGTCAAAAAAAATCTCGGAAAAATTTCCCCAAAGTAAAAAAATTAAGTCTAACGGAACACCCATCTTGAAATGATGAGGCACCATTCTAGGATGTGAGGGCTCGTATTGCTCCACCGGTCAGAAAATTCTCGTAAAACTACCCTTAAGACGTGATGATGACACACCAGCTCATCAAGTTCTAGCCTGTGAGGGACCGCCAGCCACCTACCATCCAGTGTTGCTAATATGGAGGCTTGACCGCTAAATGTAGAGGTTTTAAAAAAAATCTGGGGGATAATAATTGATAAACCCTACTCTACATCTGGCGTACTGCACAGTAAAGTCCTATCTAGCATTGTTTTCCTTGATGTTCCCTAATTTCCATCACTCTGGTGGATTTTCATCACTGTCTAGGCCTGTCCAGCAGATTTCTGTGCTGTATAGCACTGTACATTCCGTTTGGCAGTGCTGCTAAGTTCCGCAACCACCTGCCTTACTCTGCTTCAGGCTAGCATCTGCTACCACTTGCGTCGGTATTCTCTCGCATTCCCCTCCATATTCAGCACTCTTATTCCTAACCAGTATGGTTTCCAAGGCTCCCAAGGCTCCTTCAAGCAGGAAAGGGATCCTCAACATGGTGGATTTTTATCACTGTCTAGGCCTGTCCAGCAGATTTCTGTGCTGTACAGCACTGTACATTCTGTTTGGCAGTGCTGCTAAGTTCTGCAACCTCCCACCTTACTCTGCCTCAGGCTAGCATCTGCTACCACTTTTGTTGGTATTCTCTCGCATTCCACTCCGTATTCAGCACTCTTATTCCTAACCAGTATGGCTTCCAAGCCTCCCAAGGCTTCTTCAGGCACGAAAGGGATCCTCAACCCTCTCCCAGCAGTGAATCAACATGCAGCTTCCTAAGCAGTGTGTCCTCCTAGATTGCTGAACAAATTTTCTGCAGTGACTCTGATAGTGATTAAGTTGGCCTACAACAGTGATTACAGTAGTGATTAAGGCCTGTATATAGTGTACATAAAGTGTAATACAGTACTGTAGTGTTTATATATGAAGTGTGATCACACAGAAGTGATCATATGCTCCTCTAGCACCTCTACACCCTACCAAGAGGCCCTCCTTATGCTTGGATTACATTCTCTGTATGCACGGTAAGTGATTTTTGTTTTTTGTTTCTGTTAAGTCAGGAATCTCATATTTCCCATAAATCAGAATTGTAGTAAAGTCGGAATGGCCTCAGTCCCGGTTATTCCGACTTAGAGAGGTTTTACTGTATTGGAATGTGAGAGCAGGATAAATGCCACAAGAGACCCCCCTTTCATATAACAAATTTAAATATAAATACGATAACCGGTTTTTCCCTTTATAAACACTGAATAATTCAGGAATAAAATTTTTCTTAGAAGGCTAAAATATATGAAACATGCAAGGCTGTTCATGAAATTTTACAGGACTAAACATTTCAGTAACGAATGTGAGTAAACAAAAACTTCTGTGGTGACGTCATGGCGCGTAATATTGGAGTTAATATATTAAATTATGCTTCCTAGTTTATTTCAGACAACCTGTGTACTTTCTCAATAGATTTTTGAAATGGCAGCTGTTTGAAAGTTTGTATGTCAGCCAGCTCAGTGCTGTAGTTTGCACATTTGAGGGCAAGCCACTAAGCTTCTGCCTCTAACCCAGCAACATCCTTGTGTGACAATTCTTGCCTACAAAAAATCATGATATACATGAAGTGTAAGAAGTGTATATACAATATTATATTACATGGCAGAAATTACACACATGAGGTGTGTAATGGCACAGGGGCTTACACGCCAAAATGGCCGTTTATGAGGTAAGTATGGCATCGCATTCAGCAAGTCTTCCCCTATCACATGGTACAACGTGTGAAAGGAAACTCGACCATCCAGCAGGGCTACAGAGGGTTGAGTGTGCTGTATCATGTGCTGTGAAACATTCCTATCAACTCCAGATCTCAGTCCACACATGGGCTTATGCACACGAACCTACCGGCCAATGAGAGGGCGTCTTGCAGCCGCCATTATTTTGATCCCGCTGCTCAACCAATCCTGTGCATTCTACTGTCCCTGCCATGGCAGTCACACTTTCCCACCACACATACAACACTTTCCCAGGATTACTCGCTTTTCTTAGTGCTTTTGGTGGATAATACTAATCAAAATGGATACCACTAGTTCTGAAAGTGAAGTGGATACACACAACCAGCCATTGAAATGACAAAGAAAGCCTGAGACATGGGTACAGAACATTAAAAAGATAAAAAGATAAGTGGGTTCACAAGAGATGTAGTGGTATTAGAGGTAGACTGCGAGATAATGCTGATTTCATGTGTGCGGTGTGTCGGGGAGAGCAGGAGGAGATTGTTAGGCGTGAGAGGGTTGAATTTGCAGGTGAGTCTCTTGAGTGTGTGGAGGAGTTTTGTTATTTGGGAGACATGTTAGGTGCCGGAGGTGGGGCTGGAGTTAGCTCGGTTGCTAGAGTGAGAAGTGGTTGGAAGAAGTTCAGGGAGCTGTTGCCTCTCCTGACATTGAGAGGACTCTCCTTACGTGCTAAGGGGTCTTTGTATGCAGCATGTGTTAGGAGTGTGATGCTGTATGGTAATGAGACCTGGGCAGTAAAGGAAGAGGATATTCGCAGGTTTAAACGTACAGAAATGACAATGATTAGGTGGATGTGCAGTGCGTCCCTGCGTGCAAGACCTGGGGGGGCTGGGTTTACAATAGAAGAGTTGAGAGGTAGGATGGGACTGGAGTGTATTGGTGTTGTGATGAGGAGAGGCAGGCTGAGGTGGTTTGGACATGTGGAGAGGATGGGGGAGGATAATTGGGTACAGAGGGTGAGAGGTGTTAATATTGGGGGAGGGGTTGGGAGGGGTAGACCGAGAAAGACATGGGATGAGGTCATTAAATGTGACTTAAGGGTTAAGGGACGAATAGGGAGGCTGCCAGAGATCGAGCAGCATGGAGAGCCGCCATTAGGTGACCAAGGCCGACACATGCAAGCATGTTGGAGCCTTCAAAAATGAGCGATGATGAGCGATGACCGACAACGACATCCTTGACTATTAATTCCCCCCTCTCCAAGCACATCTTTTATCCATGGACTATTGAGTACAATGGAAAGTATTACAAGAATAATTATAATGTTTCACATTCCAGGAAAGAAACATAAGGTAGTGATACAATATTAATATTTACAATAATTATCATTTACAATTATGATTCAACAAATAGAAGTCATCATGAAACTCTAACAGCTTCCTTATTTATATGTAGTTGTTCTTTTGATGAGGTTTTTATACACCTATTTGAGTGCTGAAAATGCACAAACAAACGAGAGGGAAGTTTTTGTGTTTTTATATATGATTTTGTGTTTTTATTTCATGTAAATTAAAAAAATATATATACCATTAAAAAGGACTTTTAAAGAGCTTTATTTTCATATATTATTCATCGGGTTTATCTTAAAAATAATGTGGTGACCACTGAGCAACTTTAACCTTTAATTACTCAAAACTAATTGCGTGGCATGTAAGCCCCTGTGCCACTACACACCTCATATCAGAGTTGGGTCAGCATCAGTAGATGGTTAGTTAGTTTGTATTTTCACTAGCATTAGTGTTCTCTTTTACAGTTAAGTTAAAGAAATTGGTAATAAAACATAGACAAATTTTTCATCAGTACCAACAAGTATGTGCAATCACTGAAGTTCTTTACTGAAAAATGATTAGTTTTTGCACAAGAAAGCCAGGAAAACAGAACAGTAAACAGTCTGAAAATGTATACAACAGAACTGGATGAAAGTACCATAGAGGTGGAATGATTTCTGGGAAAAAAGGAAAGCTTATCTCGCAGACTGCGAGAGAAAAAGAAATACTGTACCAAGTTATTTAGGTTATCACTGCATACTGCTTGAAGGGAGAAATACTATAGAATGTGAATACCAGAGTAGTATAATTACTGAGCTAAACTGGAAATTACTAGTAATACCTGAAATAGGGAAGCTGACAAAAATGTGAAAAAAAAAAAAAATACAGCTAGATATATAGAAGCTGAAAGAACAACTGTTCCAGTACACACATCTGATAACCTATATTTTCGAATAAGTTCTGCTGGTCATGGCATGGTGTGGAAAAAAAAATGCTAAAAAGGAATGGAGGAGTGTTAGTGCATCCCTCCTGTGTTGGTGCTGCAATGAATGTTACCATTCAACCAGCTTTGTAAAGAAGTAAAATAGTCTCCATGCTAAAAATTCTCCATTAACTCTGTATTAACATCTTGCAATATAAATTTAGGAACACATGATGTACTGCTGTATGAGTAGAAGTGCACATAACCTGGATAAACTGCTGTATAATTCATGAATGGTGAGCTGGCCAGAAACAATATGGAAATATATGAAGTATGCAATAATACATTCACTTTGCTCATATGAATTCAAATCTGGATAATCTCAATAAGTATTTCATGCAAATAACTGAAAAAGGAGGATAAATTGTAATTCATTTTAATCCATACAGTACACTGTATTTTGCTTGCAAGTGCATCCTCTTTATGCATTCTACCATCATTTGTTACCAATTCTAGTGCAAATATACTTATTTCCAACATAAAAATAACCATTTAGAATGGGTTAGCGAAGTGTCTGGTTTATTAACCTTTTCCCTTAAAGGGGTGCGTGCAAATTCTGGCTGTGGCACGCAACTCTCACTCAAGAGCTTTCACAACAGTCATGTAGAGATAGTTTATTTCTAATGCTCGTAGGAAAGTTACTATTCATCATAGAAAGGCCACTTTGGTCTCATTTTGAAGGTGAAGTTTTGCTCTGTCATACATTGTTCAAAAAGGCAATATATACAAAATAAAATGCAAAAAAAGTGAGTAGAAGTTAGCTGACATGCTAAAGTTTTACAGTTTCCTTTATAAAACTATTTGCCCCCCAAAAAACTAATGATATAATAAATGTAATATTTTTTGCTTCAATATGTAGCAGAATAAATTTCCTTTCCAATAATGCATAATTTGTAGCTGACATGCTAAAGTTTTACACTTTCCTTTATAAACTATTTGCCCAAAAAAAAAAAAAAACTAATCATGATATAATAAATGTAATATTTTTTACTTCAATACGTAGCAGAACAAATTTCCTTTCCAATAATGCAAAATTTGTTGTATTTTCTCCAATAATAACGCTGTACATTACGAGAGAAAGCGGAGCATAAGTGCTTGGCGGGAGGTCAAGAGGTGTATCCTACCTAAGAGGACCCTCATACAACACTGAGCCGACTAACCAAGTGAGCACGGACGCTCCACCTGTGGCAGGCTTAGCTCCGCCCACTTTTGCCCAACATCCAACAAAAATGACTCCCTAAATTTTTCTTTAGAGATTACATCAGATGACGGGCAAAGTCATCATACTGATGTCCGAGGTTGACAAACGAATGACTGCCCAGCCCGTCATTGATATATGAATGGGTTAAACAGAAAAAACATTCAAAATTTGCACACTTTTAGTGCTCATGCAGCACATTCTTGCCCAGTCTAGCAACTGTCACAGCATTCAAGCACCAGAACTGGGTTTCCCCGACTGACGGTCCAGCTTTTTTATAGTAAGGATGACTGACGCTCAGGAATGTCTGACAACTGAACGTCACCGTTGGACCACCTGAACTCTTGATTTTTATAGTACGGGCCAATGTAGCTCAGCCTTAAGGTGACTCTACACTGAGTGACAAGTTGAATGATGTAAATCAGGAAACCATTTGCTACACTGGGAGGTAACATAATCAGCTGATGCCTGGTGGTCTAGTGGGTTAAGGTGAACCAACCAAATGTGGACTGCAAAGGCTGACCACCAGTTCAGGTCCAACTGTTACAGATTTTTTAATGAACAAGATGACACCTATAATCTGGTATATGGATTTTTTTTTTTAAACTCTGTTTTTCTTTCTTCTGTTTCATCTTCTTAGTAAAATAAAACAAAATAAAAAACAAAACTGACTGGTGTTTACTGTTCACATAATGCTCCCATCTAAGAAGTGAAGACTGGCTATATGTTGTGGTATCTTCATAGATACTTACCTCCACTGGGTTGCTGAGGCAGGATACACACTCTGCAGCCACCTCAATCTCCGACAGCATCTGCAGCTCACTCAGAATTGGGTAAATGGAGCTACTGCTTTCCACTCGGTTCTGTGAATATACACTACATTACAACGAGAATTCAAAATGTCCTTACACAATGGTCTTCATGTATGACAAATTAAATTCTGGTTCATAACTGAGGAGGAAAAAAAAGCATCAAAAACAACTTTTAAGTGAAGCAATTGTGGTAATTCATCAGTAATTTAATTACCATATGATGAAACTCTATATGAAAGAACTTTAAATAAAAATTACTTGAACACTAGAAATGAGTGTCAAAATATATCTCCATCTATCTATCTAATATACCAGCATCTACCTATAAACAGTATTCACACAGAAAATGTCATTCTAAGCATCTTACAAGTTTAAGTCTGCTGATAATTCTCCTACGAGCACAGAGGATGTGATGGTGCATGGATGACTGGTTTCTGTGCCTAAGGGAGTTAAGTGCCTTGAAGAGAGAGCTGTGAAATCCCTCACCCTCATCCCACAAGGCCTCCTCCTCCACCATCTGATCCTCGAATGGTGTGTCATCCCACTTGGAGAGTCGCCAGGTAGTCTCCCACCTGTGAACAAGTAATTACTGTGAGGTGGAGCCAGGGTTCCAGGGGTTGAGTGGTGAGTAAATGAATGTGTGGTCCACTTCACAGGACATGCTCTTGGTTGGCTCTCCCATTATCATGTTTTTTTCTTTTTTTCTCTTTCTTGACACTAACTTATCCCAAATGTGGGTGGGAAAAAGAGGTGAGATGATTATGAACATTTTCAGGATGGAGATCCTGGACAGGGGGCAGCCTGATGGCAGAGGAGAGGACAACAAGTAGGTAATTAGTCTGTGCCCATCCCATCAAGGATTTAGGTGTCATGTTTTGGATGGACAGATTTACCAGGATAATTTTCCTCTTCAACCCAATTACATATTGTTACATCCCCATCCCATACTGCCACAGGCTCCAACAGCAGTAGTTCAGTACTGGAAGGACATGACCCACTGAGTTGTTCTTCCTATTGTCAGCCATTCGGTATGCAACAAGAAGATAGGCCGAGGCATGGTAAATAAACATTGGCCTCTCATGTTCACGGTCTTTATTCACCAAATAATTACACCTAATGCTTGCCAACTTCACTTCACTGTTTTCACAAGTACTGGAACTATACAATCTTCACTAACTGCACTGACACTGAACTAAACTCAAACTGAACTGAAACTCCTCTAGTTCCTTCCCCATCCTTATATAAACTTTGTATATACTAGAATGATCTATTACAGTACATTCTCAGAGAAACAACAGTTAACAACTCGAAGACATCCAAAATATCCAGAGTTTTCTTACACTGTGTAACACTAAATTATTTAGCACACAAACTGAGATAAAATTACATAATTTAAAAAACAATCACATAAATAAAACATTATAGAGAAAAAGAGCACAAAAATTAATGTACAACTTACAAAATACTGTACCTCCTCTTACAAACAGCAGGCTAAATGGCAACTCTGACACAGATATGAAAAATACCAAAGTACTGAGAACTTTCCAGTACTACCTAACTAGAAAATCCCACTTTTCAACACTACCTCCTCCCTAATCCTTTGTTGTCCGACAAAACTACACAATGTATACAAACATAATCCTCAATCCAGACTAGAGATTTAATTATACACAAAATAATCCTTCAACTTATCAGGTCTCCTCCTATGCTGCTTCCGACAACAACCCAGCTCCTCCATACAATCCACTCCTCTTGAAATGTCATCGTCCTCTTCCTGATGCACTTCTCTTGAGAAACTGTCACCATCCTCTTGTACTTCAGCTCCTTGGTCCTCCTCAACATCCTCGGCTGCAGGAGAGCACGATTCCTCTGAGACATCCTAGCTGTACTGCCCTGGCCCATGGTAGTGCCACAGACAATTCACGTGTACCACCTTTGGGAGAGACTTCCTGCCTCCCTGAATCCTGAATCCAGTACGTTACGTCTGATAGGAGGTCCAACACAGTGTAGGGCCCGTCCCATGGGCTCTGCAGCTTCAGTGACTGTCCCTTCTTCTGCTGAGGTTTGTATAACCAAACTTTGTCACCATCTGTGAAGCTCACCTCACTTGCCTTGGCATCATACTTGCACTCCATCACTTTGTCTGAAAACTTTAGAGCTTCTCGGACTTGATGATGTACCACAGCCAGCCTTTCCTACACTGCTTCGCATAGCTGGAGGTGTCTGTAGGCAGCTCTTCAGCAGGTGGTCTTCCCATTAACAGGTCAACGGGTAAACGTAACTCGTGGCTCAGCATTAGTTTTGCAGGGGTCTAGCCAGTAGACTCATGGAATGCAGACTGACATGCCATCAGCAACACAGGTAATTCCTGGTCAAATTCCGTTTGTCCCTTTACACAGTACTTGGTCAGTTCTTGTCCCAAGGTTTAGTTGAATTTCTCCACCATCCCATCTGACTGTGACCTTAGTGGGGTCAACCTGATCTTCTTCATCCCCAGTAACTTGCAGCACTCACGGAACACAAGGGACTCGAAGTTTCTACCCTGGTCTGAATATAGCTCCAGTGGCATCTCAAAACGTGGAAGAACTGGTTAACCAACAACTGAGCGACAGTCGCAGCCTCTTGATTGGGGATGGCATAAGCTTCTGGCCACATTGTAAAGCAGTCCATGGTGACACATATACAGGCGAATCCCAATTTACAATACTCCTAGATGCGATACCCTGGAATAGTGACAGGAGTTGAAATACCACCCTACCCGGCCTATCATAGGCCTAGTCCCAGTTTTGCGATGGAGTATGACTTTGTTTTAACTGATTTTCATGATATTTTAGTCTTAAAATTGTGTTTACATTGATTTATAAACTATTTTTAGACTTACATTAATGTGTTTTAGTCATACGTGGAGTGAACACTATCATTTGGGGTATGGATTCTCACCCATCAGACGAGGTACAAAAGTGTGGACAACTAGGCGACTCAGCAAAGACTATTTCATGTTTGACCATTGAACTGTCATTTAACCTATCATGGAATACACAATAACAATATTAAATAAATATTAATAATTATGAAAACCTTAGAGAGTAAATATTTCATGCACTGATGAAAACTGTGAGATCATTAAATCACGTTTTTACATTTAAGCTGCTCAAGGGAAAACATTTTGAAAATACAAAGGAATTTCTAAATAAATGTTGGAAAATAAGAGAGAAAAAAAAAGGAGCCGAGCAACCAGAATAGTAGTTAAAAGAACCATAAAGAGAGGCCTTTGAACAGGCTATCCTCCTGATCACATAACTGATCGATAAACCATGTGCTTACATTCAGACTGTTCAAGGGAAAACGCTTTGAAAATACAAAGGAATTTCTTAATTAATGTTGGAAAATAAGAGAAGAAAATAAAGGAGCTCAGCAACCAGAACAGTAACAAAAAAGACATATAGCGGGGCTGTTGAAAAGGCTATCACGATCGCAGTCCCTGTTAAGAGAATTTTCCGTCGTAACATCAACGATTCTCCATCACAACAACTCGCACCTTGGAGGATTCTGCGTCATTCATACATTATTATTGTGCGAAACAAATATTTATTTAATTGTCCCAGGACGCCTGATGGTGGGATTGTATCCAATGCTGCTGCCTCTTCTCTTCCAAGTTTGAATATGAGTCAGAGATCACATTCTCCTGTGACCTTGACTGGGTATAAGCGAGACAGGCACTGGTTTTAGGCTTAGGTTAGCTTCTTTCAGATTGGCTTTAAACTTTTTTTTTACTCATCTGGGGGGGTTTAGGACTTGGGTAGGGGTAAAAACCAACGTCAGAAACACATCCCTATACTTAACGTGTTAAACCTACCCAGAGATAAGATACCCCGCCTAGCGATGAGTTTTTACTTAACCAATTGCATCGTTAAACCAGAGTATGCCTGTACACTAGTTTCCTCTTTCAATGGGAGGCAGGGGTCCAGCAATTTCCACCGCGACTCTTTCTATCAGTGTACCAACTTGGTATAGCTGAAGAGGGGCAGAGTCATGTTTCTTGGCACAAAATACATCACAGGCCCGACACTGTAAGGGCGCAAAATTTTGCTTTCCCTTGTAGAGAATATTCCACCGCTGTAACACCAGTGTAACGCAGGATTTTTCTATCTGCGTTATAAGAGGAAAATCTATCTATATCACACCGCATATGACACCAGTGTCTGGGCGGTACTTGGATTGTTTGAACTTAATTCGATGTTTTCTGTTTACTGCCAGGGTATATATCCTAGAGTAATTAAGGAGTTCTCGTTAATTTGATCAACACCTAGAAGAAACACCAACAGATAATGATTGTAATAATTTGGTATGCTGCCACTACCCAGCAGTTGCCGGGAAAAAAAAGTATTAAAGATATTAGTCCCGTACGATGGAAGAGGGGACAATGAGGCCTACGACAGTAACTGGGTAGCGTGAGTATAACATATGAGAGCATGGATTTTATAGATGAAACATGCCTCGCGGGCCACTCGATCTCATGAATTGCTCCCCAGAGGATTTATACCAAACACATACGAAAAGAATACTTATCTATATTGCTAACCTTAAATTTCACAGAATGAATAGAACAACGAACAAGAATTAATTACTGGAGCATAGTAAAACTTTAGTCTCCGATAACACCAGAATATCTGAGAGAATGGAAGCTCTCTTCTCCACAGTTTATAAATCACCTGACTCACATAACACAGTACAAAGTAATTATTTAAGAGTATACCAATACAGTAGTACCTTGGGCTTTACACACAAGATGTTGATTAATCTGCTCACAGAAATACTACTCGCCCGATACAAAAACACCCGTACATAAAGAATTCACTCAACATGATCTCTTAACTCATCGCGAGGTACTCTTGACATAGAAAATTACAACACAGGAGAAACTCACATAAACCACGGTCTCAAAAGGACTCGTAGTAATACCCAATTTCACAACGTGTTACACAGTTTACTCTACATTTAAAGAAAACATCCCTAATTACCATGGGTTTGCACAACATAACATATCTATGTATATAATCAGATGCCCAAGATAAATTTAATATGTAGACTCAGCGCTTGCAGTACTTTGCAACTCGTCGCGATGTACTCTTGACATAGAAAATTACAACCACAAGAGAAACTCACATAAACCACGGTCTCAACAGGACTCGTAGTAATACCCAATTTCACAATGTGTTACACAGTTTACCCTACATTTAGTGAAATCAACCCTATTTTCCACGGGTTTGCACAACCTAATATATCTATGTAAATAATCAGATGCCCAAGATAAATTTAATATGTAGACTCAGTGCTCGCAGTACTCTGCATGATAGAGGAAAACAACACTCCACTTCTCACTCACTTATAACCAAAATATTACACTACATGAATAAAGGCTTACTAAGTGGACCATACGACAACATTTATTGACACTGTGAATTCAGAGAGACTAAGTGGAAACGTGTAAGGGCTTTAGCACTTGAGACAGCGAGACACGACGCAGTCGACGGGCACACTCCAAGACGCCACACCAAATCTGTGGATCCGTCCTCCATGAGGTTCAGCTCAGAAGTCATATAATAGCATTGATAAATATTATCAGATAACTTACTTTATATATAGTTAGAATGACAACTAATTATTGTGACGTATGGGGGAGAAATACCGTGAATTACTCGGGTCCATACCTGCGGATCCATCCTCCATGAGGTTCAGCTCAGAAGTGACGCATCGCGGGCAGGACGCCCCGCAAAAACCTGCGACGTTCTTACAACCGGTTCTGACTTCGACCAATTACTCTACAGTCAACCTGTTATACCATCATCCAGGAATTTTGCAACAAGAAATTTACACAGTCCTTTACTTAGCCAGAATTACTTATGATGATTTAAATTTTGTGGTAATGACATAGGTCTAACAATTTAAAAAGATGCCCAAAGTCACGCATTGACATAATTTCCCTTTGTTCGCGTTGGTACTGGCCTACATGATCTGGTGACTGTGTAAAATAAATTAATTTCACGGCTAACAATGACAATAATCAATAATCAGACTTTACCGAAGTTCTTAGACATCATTATTTAGTACAACAAGATGATAAACACAAACTCAACTACACAATTCTGAATTCCAGGTGTAAATACGACTCATCGCGAATTTTAATCTCGAATCAACTTTCTTCGCCTCTTTATCGAAACCAGACACGAATTTGCGCGTCCTACTCGCTCCACACGGTCCACATATTAACAATAATACTCCCCTACTACACTTTAACTAGAAATAAGCCCAAAAATGAAATACAAGGCCCACTACCCATACATTACATCATCTTAACAGGGTCCAGAATTACACTTACATCATACATAACCTAACGTAAATTATATACATATTATACTTACACTATACTTATACTAACTTATATTACTCTTATACTAATTATATTATACTTATGTGATAGACTAGAAATTTCAGCATTACACGGGTTTCTCCTCCAAAAAAAAAAAATTTAAACATCATAAGTCTTCATACAATACATTCTACTACACTTCCCAGAGACCTGTGTGCGGACGGGACAGACTTACCCAACTCGACTGTGAATTTACTCTATGAACTCCAAATTAAGACAGTGCTCTCACTATCTGATACTCCCCATAAGCGGCACCTGTCGGTCCACGAATAATATGCGTACCCCAGGGGGTCGCTTCTGTCACCAATTTAACTCCCGAATATCCAGTAGAAAATGTGTCCCAGTCAACCTCCTGCCTGGATGCTAACATGGTCGTCTCACCTGGACAAACCTGTACTCTCGCTGCTAGGATCGTCCCAGGGGCGCTTCACATACATTCAACCCACTTCCCCATTTACGCTCCCCGTTCATACTTCCTTGTGCTTCCAGCTCTCCACCTAGTAACTGACGAGCGCCTGTCAGGTCCTGAAGTCACTGTTACACCCTAGGCTGTGCTGTCTGTAGTTTGAGGGAGTACTGCAGTTTTCCCTTGAATTAAAGCATCCTAATATTTCCACTGAACTGGGCTACGCCCATGACACATACTACAATACACCACAAACACGAGATTAAACTCTCTCTGAACGCACAAACTATCACAGTCAATAGTCAGACGGTCCAACCCGCACACACTTCCCTATCCAACACTTAACTAAATATTACCAAAACCATCTTATCAACACTTCAACACACTGCAACATTCCAAAAAAAAGAAAACACTTCAACATTTACAAAGAAAACAAAAGAAAATCACTGGGGAGAACATTTCTCACTGGGCGGTGGTTACTCCATCATGACATTGGGATCAGACCCAAGGGCTTCTTCCGGGGGTTTGAAAAGCACTTCTCCTCCTCCGCAACAGGGCTCCACCCAAGCTGGGGCTCCCTGAATCTCCTTCTCCACGGACGCCGCTTCCCCAATGCCCGCACGCCCGACCAACAGCTCCTCCACGAGCTCCAAACGCACCTCAGGCACCATGATTCTCCTCCATTTCGACTCCATTTTCATAAATGACTCCGAGCGATGTGCCACAGTTTGCCACTTACTGCCCATGATTGTGATGCGTGTGTGGATGTTTAGTTGAATGGGGAATTTCCCTACTGAACAAGCTAAGATGGTCCACACTGGGAATTTTACAATACACTCTTAGACTTTCAGTTCCACGTCCGAATCAATATTCAGTGAGTGAGGTATTTGGGTATGACCCACTTAGGATACTCTGAACATTCTGCAAAGAACTAACACTTTTAACTGTGGGAATTTACCGATCAATTTTCGGTTTATCACTACTTGTCAATTTTACCTCCCAGGGGTTCTTAATAAGACCAAATGGGCCTCTAGCATGTTATAACAAACGATCTATTTACATCTAAATCCCACCGCATAAGCCGACAGTGTGGTGCAGGATGGGGGAGGATAATTGGGTGCAGAGGGTGAGAGGTGTTAATATTGGGGGAGGGGTTGGGAGGGGTAGACCGAGAAAGACATGGGATGAGGTCATTAAATGCGACTTAAGGGTTAAGGGACTGAATAGGGAGGCTGCCAGAGATCGAGCAGCATGGAGAGCCGCCATTAGGTGACCAAGGCCGACACATGCAAGCATGTTGGAGCCTTCAAAAAAATGAGCGATGATGAAATGAGCGATGACTCTTGAAATTTGTAATATCTACGCTATAAAGGGGAAAAACTATCTATATCACACCGCATATGCTCCGCAGGTAGGATTGGATGACGCAGAGAAGGATAGATTTTGGGATGATTTAATACGCGTAGTAAGTGGTATGGGTGATGATGAGGTAGTGGTTCTGGGAGGGGATTTAAATGGTCATGTGGGTGAAGCAGCTCAAGGTTATGAAGGAGTCCATGGAGGATGTGCATATGGTGTGAGGAATGCGGAAGGGGAAAGAATACTTGAGTTTGGGGAGGCTATGGACATGATTGTGTGCAACACACATTTTAGAAAAAGAGTGAGTAGATTGATTACGTAAGAGTCCGGGGGAAATAGTAGCCAGATAGATTATTTTCTGGTAAGGAGGGTTGATAGGAGATTAGTGAGGGATGTTAAAGTTATAGGAAGCGAGGAGTGTGTTCAGCAGCACAAACTGTTGATTTGTGACATGGTGCTTAAGGAACGAGTGATGAGAAGGATGACATATGTACCTAGGAGGAAAATATGGAAGCTGAGAAACCAATCAGTAAGGGATGCCTTTTATAGTGAGATGAGGAGATTGGTGGCTGAACAGGAAGCCAAAGATAGAGACGTTAATGAACAGTATGGAGCCCTTAAGAACAACCTCTTGAGAGTTACCGATGCAGTATGCTGTTGGACAAGAGGCCCACCAAGACATAAAGTAACTTGGTGGTGGGATGAGGGTGTAGAAGCCGCAGTTAAGGAGAAGAGAAGGCTTTTCCAGGAATGGAAGAAGGGTGGTAACAGGGAGGAGTACTTGGCTGCCAAGCGCAGGGCTAGAAGAGAGGTATACAGGGCGAAGTCTGAGTCACAGAGACTTTTACTTGATAATCTAAATCATGAAGGAAGGAAAAATATGGTTTTTAGGGCGGCAAATCAGATGAAGAGAGATAATCGGGACATTAGTGTGTGAAGAATGATGAAGGAAGGGTAGTGGTTAACAGTGA
>JAGKTI010002390.1:0-67946 GCA_018397915.1 Birgus latro
TCCACAGACACCTCCAAGAACCAGCAACCAGCATCCAGTCTCTTCCCCGCAAACCCCACCTCCACACAGAACACCAGGCCAACACCCCCTCCCTCCTCTGCAAGCCCCACCCCCACCAAGGAACACCAACCACTACCCACAGCCTCCTGTACAAGCCCCACCACAGCTGCCCATATGGACAAACTGGTATTTTTGGTAAGATATAGGATATGAATTTTGGCAAATTATGAAAAATGAAAAAAAATGATAGGTAAATTGTGTATATGACTCATAGGCCAGTACAGCCATCATTGAATATATCTGCCACTGCTGTAAAATTAGACTGTAGGACTAGTAGTCGTTGTAGCCCCAGGATCATCTGAACGTGAACTTAGCTGCATGCTGGTTGAAGTTAACCCCCCCCACCTGCAGTCCACCATCCCCCTTGCAGAGAATAGGGACTTACAGGAAGTTGTATAGCTGAGAAACAGAGTTGCCCAGGTATATTGGTCATCACATGAAGGCACCCCTGGACATCACAAGGCTGTAGAATGTAGTGTAAGGTCTTAATGGAACACTTGAGAGTGGAGCATGAAAGTGGGGAATGTAGGCTGTACTGACCTCGACAATTGTAGATAGTTCATTCTGGATGTTGCTGAATCAGCTTAACCTTGTCTTCTTTGTTCTCTCTTTCTCTCTCCCTCTTTTATCCTTAAATATTTGTTCTTACTTCTTCCCTGCTTCGTAATGATAACGTTGGTTTGTAGGTGATAGAGAGATGAACTTGGAGTTTGACAGGATTACTTAAAGTGACAGGCATGTATAGGTGTGTTCATTTGCTCTCCCTCTACAACTGGCCCTGAGCTATAGGATCTCAGGTCACCTAGCCCACCAGGTTCATTAATTAGTCTGTTTCAACTCATAGGAATGAGTGTCAGTGTATGTGTGTGCAAAATCCATTCTCATGGAGAAAAGGTCATGATATAAATTTCTCTCTACTGTACAAGAGACACAGCATGTTTTGTGCTTCTGCCTTATCATACATCTATCACTCTATGTTGGTCTTTTCTATAATGTATAAGCTGCTATGTACTGTATGCATTACAGTGATGATTATTATTATTATGATGATTATGTAAAAATTTTTACTTATATGAGTATGTTATTGTACTTGTATGAATCTTTATTTGTATATTATTGTGTTTCAGGGTTATGGTAGGAGCAGTGGTAGTGGCTTGTCTGGCAGGGTGTGGGTACTGGCGAAAGCGAAAGATTTACGAATCCTCTGCCTCCCAGACCCACCCCCACCATCACCACCACCTCTTTGCCACCCCCACACCCTCTGATGACACCCCCACCTATGGTCCTCCTCTCCCTTTTCTTCCCCCTGCCCCCTACCCTGCCCCTCCTCCATACAGTGAAGCAACCAGATCATCATTTGACCCTCAGGAACACCACCTTTATGATGCAGTTTTGGCAGGTGAGTAGGTAAAAACGGTAACAATCGATTCCATTTTCTTCATCATCATCACTCACTGGAACCCACAGACAGGGGATGGCAATGAAAGAAGTGCCTCCAGGCTACTATATCCTCACACACCCTTCTAACTCTCTCAAACACTCCTCATCCTCTTCCTACTCATTCTTCAATGTACTGTTCCACTCTCTTCTTCCACACCACATAAGCTCTGCCTCTACTTACAGTGCCCTCTTTGCCAGTTTCACACACTTTCTTTGGCACTCAGTCTGTGTGAATTCTTTGTGCATGTCCATACCATCTCAGTGTATTCCTCTTTACCCACTCATTTTACACACTTTAAAGTGTAGGGGTCCAAGGCTTGGCCAAGCTAAGAGTGTTTACATCTATGTTTAGAGACCATTGACTGCATTTACATGTGTAAGCCTTTTCACTTGTTGGCAGCTCTCCATGTGTTACAGTCTTGAGCCATTTACCTACTCAGTCCCTTGTCTCACTTATCTTCACACAGGACTTCATCCCATATTTTCCACAGTCTGGCTAATGGTATTCTTTTCACCTCATTCATACCTATAACTCTCTTAAGCCTTGCCTTGTGGCCTTTCTCTTCTTTCAACATGTCCAAACCATTTTAACCTACTAGTCTGAATCACTCTTCTAATAGCTCTTTTGCCAAATCTCTCTTGCAGTACACTCTTCTCGGTAGTGTCACCCTATGATGCCCTACTCACTTATCTCGTCTTCTTATTTCTGTATTATAGTTCAGCACATACAAGTGTAAACAACAAGTCTGCTTCCTTAGGTGGCATTACGTGATCAAAAACTTTCCAGAGATCTAACCTATGCATGCTCATTACTCTTACTACAGCATCCAAACCACTAGACCCCAGGTAAAACAAATGAGTCGAAAGGAGATAAAGCATCCTCCTAAGGATTCAAGGTCCGTCTAGCTAAACACTTTTGCCACCTTTTCTGTCTCTCTCTCTCTAGGACGCAGTGTGTATGACTACTACGACCGCCGCCACCCGAATGCATACTATGACCGCTACTTCCTTCCTGATGACACCTCCTCCACCAGTGAGACTGCCTCCCTCCTCTCCTACCGCCTTCACCGATCTTGCTCCTCCCACCTCCCTTCCAGGCACCACCCCATCAGGAAGTGTGATATGCTTGCTCCTCCACCATATTCTGAGGTAGGTAGGTCTGGGGAGAGAGTTATAAGGAGTTGCAAAGGAAAGTTAGTATCAAAGTCCTTGTAGTCCATATTGAGGAGATACCCTGTACTTCATATTTGTTTGGGAATGCATATTCTATTTGCACTCAGTCTAGTGAGAGTGAGGTCATATCAGAGAGGGGGGGCGAGAGGGAGGGAGAGAATATGCTACCACCACCCCATCAGAAAATGTCATACGATTACACCTCTGCCATACTCTGATACGGATCAGTATTGGAGGAGTGAGCCAGAATGCAGTGGATAATACACTGTAGTGTAGGAGTTAAAAACAGGGTCCATAAAGTTAATGAGGGATGATATATAGTTCTAGGTTGTCTTCTTCGGCAAGGAAATCAGTAAGGTTTAGCCTCTTCACGGTGAGTAGCCTGCAAAAGGCTGGATATCATTAAATGAAAGTAATAAAAATGAAATAGAACAGATGTCATTGTACTAAAGAGTCAGTGAAAATTGCTACTAACTGTTTATAAGATGTTCCCCAAGCTAATTAAAAACCATTGGTGATGGTACACATAAGAGAGAGAGAAAAAAAGATCATGCTAAAGAGAATAGAATGGTCAGGGGATAGTACAAATGAAATAGAAAATAATCATATTACAGGGAATACATAGCTAGAGTGGTAGATATACAGGTAATAGAACTGTCAGGTGATACTAAGAATTAAAAAAAAAATGGTCATCATAATGAAGGTGTTAATGAGGGTCTGGTGTATATATACAGGAGGCAATGAGGAGAGGAGGGGAGAGGGTTAATGATGGGGAAAGAAGGGAAGGGAGAGACAGGTAGGGTACGAAGGGGAAAGAGGGAGGAGAGAAACAGAAAGAAGAGAATGGAAGGGACAAAGGGGAAGACTCCTTCAGAAAGTAAGGTCTGTACCTCATATCATCCTTGTCAGGTTCATTCCTTATATTCTATTACCATATTAGTTTGCTTACTGGCCCGCTGTGTCATGCTGTAATATTACTACAGGTTGCCACCAAGCCCAAGCTGTAATCAGTTGCAGTGATGAGGAGTGCCCTTGTTTTGGTCCACGTCTTGTATCCCTTCACCTGATAGAACTGGGGCCACTCCCACAACTTGCACACTGTACTAAGTTATAGTTACATGAAATTTGATGTGCCTTAGGATGTCAGAACAAGTCTCCTTGGTTACTAGTCAAAATGACCTACCAATTTGACTTCAGTAGGCCAACAACTGAGCTGGGAGGGGTTATGGATCATTGTCTGGTAAGAAAAATGTGCTATAATTTCCAAACCAGAATGTTTTAATTTGTCATAATATCACTACAGGTTGCTGCCAAACCTGAGTTGTATCCTGTTGTGGTGATGAGGAGTGGCATTCCTGATGTGCACTCCCTCAAGTCCATGGGTGAGGCCTCACACCACCACCACCTCCCACCACACTGTCACCATTACATCTACAGATCAGGTACCATATTCCATAATTCTAAAGGTGAAAGTATATTTAAGGTTAATTATTTATACTTTTATCTTCACTCATATAGCTACAAAACACATCACAATGAGATTGAATAATAAAGCTGAAAGACATTGCAAAACATATTTATCTGAGATAATAATTCACTGCTTTGAAGGGTGATTTGTCTTAAAAGTTGATTAACGGTAAATATGGGGACAGAGGCCATGAGGCACTTAGCCATGGTTCTGATCTCTGTAGCCTAAGAATTGAGGCCCGTGGCAGGTTATTCATCCACTCTCCTGGGATACAAGGCAGCTGCATCACTGAGGTCACCACAGTTACCTCTCCCAGGCAGTTCCCTCAGCAGCCTCCTCATTTTACCTATCAGCCCCAAAAGAATGGATTCAACCCTTGGGACATATGAGCCAGCAGTCTCATAACTAGTGACACTAACTACTGTACTCGGTTACTGTGGCATATTAACTGACTAGGATTCTTTTTACTGTATTATGGACCCAGGTCAGCCACAAGTAATAAACTCTTTTGCTGTGGTTAGTGCATATGGGAAGCATAGTATATTCAAACAGACAGAAGATTTTGCTCTTCTGAGAGACATCCTATAGGGTAGAGACATCAAAAACTATCTTCATTAACCCTTCCTCTGCTGTTGGCACACCTTAGATGTTTACTTTGGCTAAGACTGTTAGTTTAGAAAAGTCCCAGCAGCCAAGGGGTTGAACTACACCAGATTTCATCATACAAATTAGTTCATAATATTTGCTGTGTATGTACATTATTCATTTATATTTGATTATTTTTTATGAATCAAGTGTAAATATACATTGTGTGTCAGTTTCAGTTTCCTAATCATATTACTGTAGTCACATTTAATATTTTTGCATACCATATGTATATTATTTATCCAGTTTTAAATAAAATACATATCATTACTTTTGTTATCACATGTATGTGTGCTGCATTTCAGTTTGTTTTGTGATGTATTATTTTCCTCATCCATTCTGTGTGTGTCCTGATAGATTCTGTGCTGTGGATCAGGGTAGATTCAGAAGCAGTGTACTGGAGGTCTCCCAGAGGAAGTAGAGGTACAGGGAGTACAATTATGGGCCACACTTTTAAACCTCTGCAGCAGCTGATTGCTGTCCCCTACAAATGAGTGCCATGCAAAAGCTTAATCATCATTAACACTTATAGTATAGTTACAGTAAATCTTTTGTATGTTTTTCTAGCTGGTGATGGAAAAGGATGCCTTCACACAGGGGCACTGAAATAATCAGGACTCTCTGAAATAATCAGGACTTTCCAATGTCCAATTATACAAACATCTAACAACTCCTTCCTTTTTCCTTGAAAGGAGATTAAGGAAAGGATAACTTCAGCCTGCAGTCTACTGATAAACCTGGGGCCACAATAGCAACAACACATTCTGGCTTCCACTAGAAGATTTTACTCATTTAGAGAGAGATCTTGTAGTAAATGAGTCACCAGTTTATCAGAAAAACATTTTCTTAAATCAAGTACTGATTCTGCAGCGTATCAGCTTTTTAGCATTGATAAATAGGCAAGCATGTTTAAAGAGAAAAAAATACTACTGGCTTTCGCTGTTATCATCAGTGTGGCTTATGGTTCATTTGAATGTAAATCCAGTGGAGTGGAGGCTGTAGCTGTTCATCTCCTGCAATCCACCATTTTCCTTTTGTAGGATAGGGAAGGAGTTGAAGAACACTTGTATGACTGGACAGCAGAACTACCCAGTTTTATTGTGCCACTGCATGAAGGTGTTCTTTGCCAGCATCTACAGCATGAAGAGTAGATTTTTGTAAGGGGTTGGGAATCATGCTGGTGCTAAATTTGTGGGTATGGCACTATAGACTGTACTGTAGACTTCACGCTGATTTACATACATCATGATTTATATCTATATGTTTTTCAAAATCCAGATCTTTTGCAACACCTTAAAATACAGGTTACTTATACTCACCACAACAGGCTTCTGATCACCTCACATGAGCTGTTCAGTTAATATCATTTATGTTTTTGACATATGGTTAATGTACTGACTTGTAAAAAGTTTGTACAGTACTAACCCCTTCAGTCCAGTAATATATTATTCATTTAATTCTTCCTGCCTTCAGACAGTTTTATTAACTTGTGGGGCACCTTTGTAGTGAAGAGATAAACCAATGTTATGTCTAACCTCTTCAGTCTGAAAAGTTAAATAAGCTTATAGAGTGCAAGTAGAGACTACCTTTTTGGACTGAAGGGGATACTGGAATAACAGAGATACTGGAAGTAAGATATTTGTATTTCCTCATAAAGGTCCTTGTTTGAGAATGAGTTGATGTTGTACAGTACCATGCAATAGCACAAGCAATACATAAACAGCACTGTGAGTTGGGTATGAATTAGTCTGCCAACATTGTGAAGATATGTTTGCTGTTGTAGTACAATAGTTTAGCTCAGGTGTGTTCTGTCACATGTATGTAGGAAAAACTGTTGAATTTCAACAGTAAACATGTTACTGAACCACAATGGTGCAAGTTCATTCCTTTGCATATCCGAGCACTGCAGTAAAACACACTGAGTATTATGTTACTAATCAATAGCTGCCATACCACCCATACCATACACTGATCTCTAATAAATATTTTCCCTCTGTCTTGTAACACTCTTGTATTGTTTTTAAAGATCATCACAGTCAGTGCTGAGGTTGATCACTGGCACATCACCTCTCACATAAATATCTTTAGAGTGTAGTTTGGTTTTGAGGTATGCTAAAGAATCTATCACTTGTAAAAATTGTAGTTATTTTGTTGTATTCTCTTTCATGAATTAACACTGTCAGAGTATGTTTGGAAACCCACATACAGCAATAAGTAGACAACACCCTAATTTAATACAGTTATTTCAAAACACTTGTGGAGATAGGAAATGGTTAGACCATATTCCATTGTGCAAAATGCAATGAGTAAGGAGGTAAATACAGTAAAAATCCTCTAATCCGAATGGCAGGGGACTGAGGGTCTTTCGTATTATTGTTTTTTTCGGACTTTTGGGAGGGACCTTTGAAAACATTAGAAATATGTACATGATCATTAAATTAACACATTAAATGATATGGGTTGCTGTTTTAGACACCAGAAATGCATAGCAGTGTAGCTGAATAGTTGCAGGCGGGTACATCCAAGTCCAAGAGCAAGACCAAGCCAGATAAATCCTTAGATAAAGCCCAGAAAAATTCAAAAAAAGCCCAGAAAATGTTGAAAAATTTTGCCTTGAAAAATTCAGAGTATTGGGATATTTGGATTATTGGTGGTCAGATTGGAGGACTTTTACTGTACATCAAAGTTCTTTTATTTTACATTACTTTCCTAGTACTCTATCCATCAGTCATCAAAGCCTTTATGGCCACAGTTGGCTACTTAATCTAGATATTTAAGGTGAGAGTGCCCAATCACTTGCCTCTGTATGGGATTAAGTGAGCTATAAACCCCCATCCACCTCTTGGATATAAACTCTTATGGGCCACATCCAGTTAAGACGCCTTAGCCCGCAAAACCACCAGACATTCAGTGTGTTTCACTAACGATGCAAAAAGTTGGGGGATCGTCTTTCCCATTACAGTGTTGCATTTGATATTATGTCCAACTGTCTTTTTAAATGCCTAGTGGCTTCTTTGCACAGTAAAAAGGGTGTCTTGATGAAGTAAAATCCTTCCAGCTTACATTTATACTTTTGCCATACATGTGGGTATTCATTCTGTGGAATGGCAATGTCTTTTGAAGTTAATAAATACAGCACCAGTACATTATTTTTTACTGTCTTAGAGTTCTTCTTTCTAAGTACTGTAATATGTTTTTTTTTTTTCTGCTTAGTCTTTGCTACTTGTTATGAATACTATTTTATTTACATTTACTGTTTGGTAATTCATAATGTTTCCTGTTCAGTGCAGTGCAGTACAGTACATTAATGTTGCTGGTGATTCATGTAATTGACTCCCTAGTTACAATGAAGTGTTTGGTGTACCTCACTAGGTTATTGTTGTTTGGGGAGTTATCACAAATTCTGCTGATAATTTTTCTAATTTTCTCTTTTCAAGGTTCTGTGTCAACCCCAGAAGGATCACAGAGTTCTAGCTACACCTGCAGTGCTATACATCATGTAAGTCTATTATGTGAACATTGATGTTGCAATGTAGTCAACAGGAGTGTGGTGTGGATATGATGATAAGAAGAGTATTGTACCTTATTCTGGTGCATGAAAGGGGTACCTTCACTTTGTCACACAAATATATCTGAGCAGCTTCACTGCCCAGCCATTCAAACATTCCTCATACCCCTATTCCTGAATGGAGGATGGTGACCTGCAGGAGAAGGTCAGCTTGACCTCCGGTCCACTGTGTTCATGTTCAGATGAGCAGAGGACCACAACAACAATAATAACAGTTTTTTTTCAGGAAGCATGCTGGAAGTAATGTTGGGTTTGGCCATCTACTGTATTTAGTGATGCATTCTGGATTGAAATGTTATCACGTATACCCATATTTTTTTTAACCCCTAGAATCCAGGAGAAATTCTTTTCAGTTCACTTGTGTGGCTGCTAGATAATTTAATTTAATTTAGGGAAGGTCTCTTATATTGAAAGGGTTTATCAATGCTATATCTAAAGCTTTCAGTTCAAAGTCTCCCTTGAGCTGAATGAAATTGTCTACAGGTTGCATGATTAACTTGGAATGACACCCCTGAACTCAGAGAGTTAGTAGGTTTTTGTGCTGATCTTAACACTGCTTTGTGTATTGACAGAGTGATTGTCGGGGAGGCCGAGTGTCATCGCCGGGGTGTGTGTTAGTTATGGCCTCACCAGCCTCTTCCGTGGGACCTCATACTTCTGATGTGTCCAGCCTTCCTCCAACTTCTCCTCCTTCACCACCGGCACCAACCTCACCCTCTGTACCACTCTCCCCAGCAGCACAGGAGCTCCGTGATGTCTTGCAAAAAATTAGCCAACTGCCGGGCACTGCTAGTCCCCCTCCACCTCCTCCTGCCCTCACCCCAGGTCCCTCTCCTCTACCCACTCATTTTTGCTCCCCAGTTCACTCACCCTACACCCTCCGAGCCAGGGGAAGGAGGCCACTGGGTGCATCACACTCCCTAGAAGTTTCTGGTCCATCCCGCCCTCGGTCCCTGCCACTCAACACGACACCACCGGCTTCTCCGTCCCCCTTCTTGCATGACCCTCCCTCTCCCCTCCTCACCACCTCTGCTTCTACACCCAATTTGTCTGCTTGTTGGCCACCCTCTCCTGCTCGTGCTATTCTCGTGGCATCACTGGATGATGAAGGAACCAGAGTGATCCACCGGTCAGCACACACACACACTCAGCGTCCATTGTCACCGGGGGAGGGGGATGGGGAGTGGAGCAGAGGGGTGGGAGAACACAGATTTAGGTGGATGGCCAGGCACAGAGTTATTGACAATGTATGACTTACTATCCTCCACCAGTCTTAGGGTCATATTCAAGGTGAAATAGGAGATTCATAGCACAGCATACAAGACAATGTCAAGGCATATTATGCAAGCAAAATTGCTAAGGAAGAGGTACTATAATGCCTCCTATGCTACTTTGAATGCAACTCTTAGCCTCTTTCCTCTCACGTACAGCTAATCTCTCATCCTTGACTATCATTCAGAAAGTTTATTTGATGAGGAACGTACTGAATCACATATTGTACTGAGAATGAACTACAGAAATTAATAACAGTGAAAGGAATGAGGAAGTATTGTAATAATTTAAAAACACTGAAGTAGCTTATTTCTTCTCCACACAAACACAGGCATGATGGTATCACCAGCTTCAGTTATACCTGTACATGTGATTTATTATGGCACTTAAAAAACTTAAGTGCTGAGGCAAGACTAATTAAAAACTGAGTAGGTGCTAACAAAAATTAATTAGTACCTGCACTATATAATGTTCTTCACAATGCTCCATCTGTTGACAAAAACTTTATTGGGAAGATACAACAGTAAAGAGAAATCTCGAGTTGGATTATTTAACGAAATCCTAACTTAAAAATGCAGTTCAGTTAACAACTGTTGGAAATTTTATATATATAGAATTATAATTTCAATTTTCCTTTTTTACAAATAATTATTTCATAACTCTGAATATAGTACTATAGTAAATTTTGCTGTCAATAGTGGATTTAAAAACTTCATCAAACTTTATTAAAAAAGGAATTTACCCTTCCTCATAACTGCACGTCAACTGCTAGACATTATTTAAGAGCTGGTTGCATTCCATGACTGCCAGTATCTCGTCTAGTCTTCCATTTTCTTTTTGTCTTTGCTCGTGCTTTTATCCAATAAGCTTTCATGTGGTGCTGTCTCATATTTGTAGATCACCAAAGCAGAAATTATAGTCCAGTATAAATAACTGGTCAGTATGCTTAATAGTAATGCTTCATAGTACAGGCATTGTAGCTGCTTAAGCCTGTAGAAACAAACTTTTCTTTATTATTTTTTGCTGGTAGCCAAGATTACCAGTATCTCATTTTCTAGTGTGTGCTGTGTTCAGAACTAAATATTAGAGTCCTAGTTTTGAAGTATGTATTAAAATGGCAGTCTGTTAATATTATGCCTGTAATTTACAGGTGCAGTAAGGAAGTACTTGATATAACCATTAAGGATGTGTATTTCAACCCCTCTCACATTATTGATAATGCTGCAGTTTGTTCAGGTGTCAGGCAGTAATCATCTAACTGAAATCACAACACAGAATTATATTTTCTATTTTATCTTTATGAAAGTACTGTACTGAGTCTTAATAAGTACTCAAGTAGATACTCTAAATATAGTGAATAAATACAGTGCAAGGCTTCACCCATATTGTTTGCTACCTCCCAGAAACTGTTAGCAAGATTTATGCTACTATGCTTCACTCCAGCCAACTTGTCCATAGAGCCACACCCCATCATTCACCATCTGAGATTCATGGAGGCTTGGCGTGAGATTTACAGATAAATACAATATGAACATACTATATGACACAGATATCCATATTAGCAATAGGACGAAAATTACCTTAGCCAGTTGGAGGTGACTATTACAAGAGGACGTGAATCTACAGACAGGTTGGCAGGTGTGGAGTATAGTCTAAAGTTAATCATACTAATTTCTTCAGAGCATTTGCAGTACATTGCACACCTTGCTTTAAAATTTAGCTAGTAGTTAAGAAAACCACCAAAGCATACTTTTGTCTGACAATAGTCTGAGAACATTTTCTAGTCAGGTGCCAGAATAACTTTTGTAGAAGCAAAAAAGCAAAGTAACAGCAAGGCTAAACTACTGTATCTCATTATAGCCTTATAATGGGTGCCCAGCAACGCTGAGACTGAACTGTAGTCAGTTTGTTCTCACCTGACAGAATGGGGTCACTCACAGCTTGAATACTAAGCAATGATTACATGAAATTTGATAGAACCTTAGTTATAAAGTAGGAATGTGTCTTCTTTTGTTACCAGTCAAACCAACTTTCCAATCTAACTTCATTTGGCCATCAACTGAGCTGAAAGTACTTAGGGATCTTTGTCAGGTTAGAACAAATGTGCTAAAGATTTTGCCTTGCAGTTAAAAAATCTGAAAATTACTTTAAAGGAAAATACCATGTACAGAACCATATATAAAGTTGTGATGTGAGGCACTTAATAGATACTGAGTGATGTACAGGGTAGAATTAATATAGGAGTTCCAGTCAGTGTTTAAAATTACTGTTTTCTTCATATCTGATTTTGACACTAACCTATAGTCCATTTCAGATTAGCATCACACTCAGCCATGACTCCCACTCTTCCACTTCTTCCCATATTCTCTAACTCTAACTTCATCACATGAAACTATACTTCTGATTTAGAGTAGACTATAATCACAGGTTATAGGGTTAGAGTGAGGAGGATGGGCAGGTGTGGAAGGGTTTGAATTATGGCTGAGTGTAATTCTGATTTTGAAAGAACTATACAACACTTTCACTGTGGCACATCTTTACCTCAGGGCAGCTACATTACCCTATCAAAGGTAAAACAGTCATGAATGAGATGTGTGTTTATATGTAGGTTGAACACTAGAGATGTATGACCATATCAAATACACTGTAGTTTAACTTGGAGCTGAAGGGACAGTGTGAAGTTACAGACATAAATACTGATTCACCCTTTAATTATATACAGTATAATGAAAAACCCAGTGATACAGTCCTCAGAACCTAACAGTCGTTTTAGAATATTATGCTTAAATTTCATAACTGGTAGACTAGAGAGTGGATTGGTATTTGTGTCTGCAACTGTACCTTTCAAAAATACTCTATTGTTTATCACTCACACAGATGTGTTCAGTAGTTTAAATATATACTGTATATGGTAAAACCTTTGTAAACCGGACTTATTTTCTCCATCGATGTCTGGTGCCAAAAAGAAATTAAGAGTAGTTACTATACTTTACTCATCACTGGTGGTGCTGGAGAGGGATGCTTTTATGTGGCAGAATCACTATGACCAGGTGGTGGAGCTGTGTGATTTTACAAACATCCCCCATTCCCTTCCTTGTCCCCTGAAATGGCAGGAGGAGGGAAGCTTCAACCTGCAGTTCAGAAGTTTCACATTTAGATGAGTCTGGGGCTACAGCAACAATAATTCATCACAAACATCTTGTTAGTACCTTCAGTCTGGTGATGTACTTTATTGATTTATTCTTGCTACTTCCAGATGATCTTTATTCAGCTTTAGGGAGAGGTTTTGTTGTGAAGGAGTAAATGAAGGCTAAAACTAACCTCTCCCATCAAATGACATCCACCTTAGAGATGTCTTGCAGTGAAGGCTCTATCTAACCTCTCCAGTTCAAAATGTCTCTCTCAGGCTGCATAATAACATCTTGAGATTGCAAGAATAAAATGAAAAATACATATAGTTCACCAGATTGGGGGAATGAAGTGAACAGTTATGGATCATGCTGTACCCAATATTGCCTCTGCCATTCAACCCTGTGATACAACATCTGATTTGATTTAGTCTTGCTGCCTCCAGTTGATGTTACAGGTATAGAACTAACGAAAAGGTGTTTAGTGATGGGACTATTGAAGGCTATACTGTACCGGTATTTATAGTATCCTCTCCAGTTCAGAAGGTCCCTCCTGAGCTTAATGCCTTGAATCGGGTGTTTTGTTTTATTGTTTATGCATGCTATAGTGAGATTAATATATTCTTCTCAGTTGAGGCTTTTTAAATTGGAGAGGATAGATATAGCCTTCATCAACCCCTTCAGTAAAAGAGAGTTTTCTTAAGTTCAATAAAAATCATGAAGGGGTAGCAAGAATAAAACTAAAAAAATGTCATCAGAAAGAAGAGGTTAATAAAGTCATCTGCAGATAATGAAAATTTTGTGCAAGAATCATCCTCAGATTGGAGGTGAGGTGTTACATAATACCAGAGGGCCTGCACAAACACCAGGTATTTTTTCCTACAACACCAGTATCTAAATACTGTAATCACAGAAATACAGTACTGTGCAGTATGTGATTTAATGACTTGTGATAAGAAAAGTTTTACTCTAACTGACTACACAAGGTCTTGGTACTTTGATCTGACAAGAGTATACTGAGTTACTGCTTAACATGCTGTGCCTCTGATACAACTTAATACTTTAGAAATACACTTTAACCCCTTCAGTCCAAGTACTGCATTTTTTTTATTCTCATTGTTGCCAGATGATTGTACATTATTCTAATTGGAAAGACCTCTCATGTTGAAGGGGTTTATTAAAGCTATATCTAACCCCTCTAGTTTGAGAAATCTATCTTAAAATGAATAATATCATCATGAGATGTCAAGAGAATAATTTGTCATTGGATTAAAGGGGTTATTAGCTGCAAGTCAGCACAGCCAATGAAGTTTTGGCCATTAAACAAGGAAGTGCCCTTAAACCCACTGAATCCAAGTGGTATGATACCATAAGATTTAATTCAGATCAGGATAGGAGAAAGGGCAACCTGATGGCAGAGGGGGGGATGACATGGAGGCAGTTTGTTTGTGGCCACCCTTTCCAGGATTAAGGAAGCATCTGGCTATACATAGATAGGGAATAACCTTTCATCCTGAAGGAGTTTATTAATGTTGTATCTAACTAACCTCTCCAATTAAAAGAGTCTGAATAAAATCATCAGGAGATGGCAAGAATGAAATGAATGACATCCCTGAAATCAGACTCTATAAAAGCAGACTGATGTAAGCACTGGGTGGCTTATATAACATTATAGCAGCCAGTGTTAAGAATGCAACTGATATGTATGATATACTGTGTAAAATTCAAAGCAAAAATATCTTCTAGTCCATGTACAGTACTCAGAGAAACAGAACTGGAGAGCAATCACTCATCATGACACAGGTCCTTTGTTCACATAGCCTAGGAAAACGAACATAACAGGGAAAAACAATCTCCAGGTTCAGGCAGGGACAAAAGATTACCTACTATTCCAGTGTTTACAGCCAATAAAAGGAGCAAAGGGGTGGGGACACCCAACACCCAGCTCTTACTCCTTTTAATCAGTTTTTAAGGCAAGCAGGGAATATTTGGCTGTGTTTTTCTTCCTCTGTACCCTTGTGGTTGAACCATAATTCTTATACTGTTCTGTCAGCCAGTGCCATGTTCAATATACTGTACTTAGTTTAAAGAGTAGTATGGTATCTTTAGGATATACAGTATTCAGTGTCAAAGAAGTATGTTTGACTAGAAAACTACTACTGTACAATGTAGGCAGTATGCATAAGTATATTGAAATGTAATGCAGTGTAATAATTCATGGCTGTGCTCTTGATTTATGACACCATCTCAGATTTACTCACAAGAGCCTTGATATCAGTCATGCCTCCTACCCAAAATGGTAAACATAACTGCATACTCTATAATCATTGTTACAAGATAAAAGAATAAATTAGTGACTGATAAGTCAGTGGTGCTAACAGGTAAAAATATTTCATTACTAGCATTAACTCAGACTGTGACAGCAAAAAGAACTGAAGCCTTTCATGGAATCAGAAGAATTTGTGAAGCCTTCTCTTTATATGGCCTCTTATGTTTGATGACAGATACTACTAGACAACCTTATTCAGTTTAAGAGAGACTTCTGTCATATGAAGACATAGCTATCACTAACTGATTCACTGTTACAGGCTCTTCCTAAATTGGATAAACTTATTTTGTGGTAGGCTAAAACAAAAGAAAAAAATAAATTTTGGTGGAAGAGTTATTATCCAGAGAACAACATTGTCATTAACCCTTTCTTGCTATCCCCAGTGATTTTATGTAACTTAAAGAAAGATCTGTGATAGTGAAGGAGTTAATGAGATTATATCTAACCCCTGCAATCAGAAAAGTCTCTCCTAGGCTGTACATATCATGAAGTAACAGCGAGAAAAAAATACAAGTGATAATTACAATGAAGGTACAGTATTAAAGGAAGGAAAAAAATCGTAGCTACTGTATCTAAACTTTAAAAGCATATTACTGGATTCAAGTGTGCTTATTAAAGTGTATAAATTTGGTGACTGGTTACAACATCCCAGTTGGAGTGACACCCTCCTTAGGTTTGATCCCTGAGAGGTGACTGGAGGTGCATTGATCGTGTAATGCCATTAGGGGAAGTAAGCTGGGTATCTACCCTTAAAATTACTGAACTAAAGTCCACTGCACATCAAAGGGAGTAAAATGGGAGTGCCTGTTATAATTTTCTTTACATTTCTGTGAAGTGGTCATGTATGCTGAAAAAAGTGTATAAAACAATACTATATAAATCAGATGTCTATACACACCCCTTGCTTAGGATTATATTGTATTGTTATTTAAGTCCCTGACTCTGAGTGACATTACTTTTTTTTAGCTTATTCTTGCTGTTACCAGATAATTTTCTTTAACTTGAGATAGGCCTCTTGTAGTGATGGGGTTTCTTAAGGCTATATTCTGTTTAAATGCTTCAGTCTGCAAAATATTACATAAGTTGAACAAATATCATCCAGAGAGGGCAAGAATAAAATGAAAATGATGATCCAGGTCTCAGTGCAATAGAAAGCTCATCAATGTATGTTGTTCAACCATTTCACTACTATGATGTATTTTATATACCATTATTCCTACCACCAGATGACCTTATTCAGCTATGAGGGACTTTTCAAGCTGTTCGTTCATCGTTCGTTCATTTTTGAAGGCTCCAACATGCTTGCATGTGTCGGCCTTGGTCACCTAATGGCGGCTCTCCATGCTGCTCGATCTCTGGCAGCCTCCCTATTCAGTCCCTTAACCCTTAAGTCACATTTAATGACCTCATCCCATGTCTTTCTCGGTCTACCCCTCCCCCAATATTAACACCTCTCACCCTCTGTACCCAATTATCTTTAACCCCATTACTAACTAGGGTCTAAGTTTAGTTGAATAAAATTAATTCAGCTTTGGAGTGACTTTTCAAACTGGTGGGAGTTGGATAGAGCCTTCACTAGCCCTTTTGTTATCAAAAGTCTGTCCTTTGAATAAAATGATCTGGTGGCTGTAAGAATGAGGAATAACACCGTACATCATTGGACTGAAGGGGTTAAGAGGCCACCAGTCAGTATATATATAGGCAATAATAACAGCTGATATGCAAGTGATATATGCAATATGGCATCAGGCCACTTTAAGGTAATTAGTGTCATAAGTACTAATAATTTTAAGGACCTTTTTAAAAATTTCTAATTGTCTGTGGATAAATAATAAATACAGTATGTTTTTTTGCAACGAATTGTTCCGTTATCCTTTATCTGTACATTTCCTCAATGTGAGCATGAAACTGATGATCCACTGCATTTAGGATGATGGATGTCGCCATACCATTTTCATAACAGTATACAATGCCATACAGTATTGAAGAATGCATTGGAAAGAAACAGAAAGGAGGATATAGAGATGATTTGGACATGCCCAGAGGATGTATCAGGGGAGTTGGATGAGTCCGTGTAAAAGTACAGAGGCATCCGGCCATTGATGGAAAGGCAAACTGAGGAAGACATGAGGCAAGGTGGTGTGTCATGGCCTCTGATCCAGAAGTATTACTAGAACTAGCATGGAGCAGAGAAAGGTGGAGTAATGGTCAGGTCAACCAGTCTGAAGACTGTATACCTCATTTTCTTACCCAGCTACTTGGTATACCCTTTTAATATGACAGTAGTCAAATTCATTCTGTCAGTAATGCTAACTGCAGAATGTTTTTGACCCATTAAGGGAGCCAGGATTCTAGGGGTTTCAATAGTGAGTGAATGGGAATGTGGTTCATTCAGCTAGACAAACTTTGGTTAGTATCTCATTCTAACATTTTTTTTATGGCTCTCTGGACCCTAGAAATGGAGGTGTAGATGATGATGATGATGATGATTCACTTACCATATCAAACCATCCTTTTAGGCCTCCACACTTCCTTCCATCACTCATTCAATGAACATCCTTTTCACTGTAGTCATATTCTCTCTGTGGCTATACCATTTAAGCACACTTTCTTCTACCTTTCGAGCAAAGGAAGTCGTTACTCCACTTCACTTGCACAGGCATAGGTATGGTGTAATATAGTTGCTCTGTCCTGTTAATTTATATCCATACTTTAATTCAATAAACTTTGGAGAATACTCAAAACAAAACAGTACAAAGCATTACATTTAATAATGGAAAATGAAAAAAATATATAATATTTACAGACTTAAAGCACCACAATATTAAACTGCCCTGTACATGCTGTAGAGTTGATCACAAAACTATCAACGGACACTGGCACAAAATCATCTGGTAGCATGGATGACGACTACCAAAAAATGCCCGATGATTTTATCCATCAATGGTATGAGGATGCCATATATCATTTGGCTGTGACACTTCCTAGTGGGTACTATTTTTATATGTGTATTCAAATGATGATAATTAAATTCTCTCTGGACTTCACATGCTGCATTGGTCAATCTGGATACTATCAGACCCCTCCTGCACGACGCATTTTTGATCAACTCTACTTGTTTACAAATAGATATACAAGTATACAAACACACACACACACATACACAGACACTTCTTGGGTTATGCAAAACTTGACTTCTAGAATTGGGCCTTATGGAGATGTCTTACAGTGTGCTTAGTTTTAAAATACTGCAGTGACTGTAGCACTGTGTTGATCTTATTACTGATGGGTACACAGTGTATTTATTACAATGCATCGAGTAAGTGATTTCAAAGATGAAGTGTATGTATTAAAATGGTTAAATCTGACTTACACAAACTTAGACTTTCACAAAGCCTTCTAGAACAGAAGACTTATGTAACATAGGAAGTGTTCGTATATACTGTATGGAAAGTATTTACTAGTACATAACATAACTATACAGGATGTCAAACAAAGTCCTGTTGGGGTTACAAAAATTTACTGCATGTACAGAGCTTAGCATAAGAGATGCAGTATTACAGCCTGAGTTAGCCTTTAAAAAAATAAATAAAATAAACAATTACTTTCATGGGGAAAAATACACCTTGATATGTTACCCTTTTTAAATGCAATAAATATTTGTAAACCCACCATGACTTTGTGAACACCCCCATATGAATAGTTTTCTTGTAGTTATCAGCTTGATTTATTATGTACACAATGGAAAGAAGAGCTAAAACAAAGCCTCTTTACTTCATCAGGGATATGAATTTAAGAAAATGAAATTACAGGTTTAAATGCTCCTCACTTGTGCTAAAGAAGGTATAAGTTGCCTGCAACACAAATGTTGGGAAGTGGAGTCAAAACATCTCTACAATACACAGAAGGTGAGTTTCCAGCCCCCAACTCCACTCTCTACTGTTTAAATTTTAATGCACACAAGGAAAATAAGGCAGGTATGCTTTCTTAGATTTCCTAGGATATTCCTCTTGTAAATCTAATTATAGCAGCTATATTTTGTCTTCTAAAACACCACACAGTATTATATAACAGTAAGATAAGTAAGAACTCAACAATGAACTTCTCCAGAACTATAATGATTATAATTTTTTCATTCATCATCCAATCCTATTTTGTCCCATAAGAAGCGTAGCAGCCCGGGGCTAGGCAAGTTGGTCCTGATATTTAAGATACCATACATTAATTCTGTACCCCAAATGAAGAACTGAACATTAAACTACTCTATAGCTAACTAAAATAATTACATTAGTTTTGGACAAGACATTAATCATGATACAAATCAAACTCTAATTCTAGTACATACATTATTAACCCATTACAGTTAAGCAAGAATAATTTCTAAACATATCCAGCTCTGGGTACTAGACAGATACTCCATTCTCTGAGGCCCAGCAGTACTACAACATGTAACAACAAGCACAATACACCTCAACATGTTGTCACTTTGGTGCTAATACCCACTGTCCATACTGAGTACTGTCTCATTCAGGATCGATGATATTAGTGGCGTTGTTTGTTGAATTGTCAGTGAGTCTCGTGGAAGATCCATAATAGTACAAAAGTAAAATAATTTGGTAGCTACCAACTATACACACACAATACGTGCTATCATTTAGGGACTAATTCCTCTGCCTTTATTCAATATTTCCATCACATCCTCAACTTTTTTGGACATAGAATGTCCATTATTGTCTTGTCTTTTTTGTACTTAGGAATTCTGATAGAGCTAATTAAAATCAGCCAGTATGCCCATGCTGTTAGAGCTACTGATAATTTACAGACTAATTCCTCTGCCTTTATTCAATATATCAGTCACTTCCTCAATTCTTTTGGACAACATCTGATGTTCACTAATCTCTTTATTCTTTTTTGTACTCAGGAATTTCAATATAAATATTCTCAAACTCTGGCGAAGGACATCAAGTTTAGGTGAGACACTGAGCTCTGAAAACACCCGATGCACTGTGTCTGATCCAGCTGGGTGAAGAAGCAATCTAATTAAAACCTGTCTTAAGAAACTAATCATCTGACTCTCTGCTTCCATAAAAGAAATATGCTTAAGAATGAACAAGCTAAGACTGTTTTCTCCTATCAGATGAGAGAGGAACCTGGCTAGATTTGCAACTTCTCTTGGCTTTATGTTCTCAATTTCCTGGAACTTATCCCAAAGAGCAAACTGTAAGAGTCTTTTGTATTTCTTGTCAAATTTGCACATTCTATCAGCTAAATGGGCAAAGAAAGGATTATAAACCTTACTTTTCTGGCAGCACAAAAGGACAACACTAAACAGATCTCTTTCCTGAGTGGCAGGTAGACTTAACTGCAAGAGTTTCTCAAAGGCATCCAGATAGTCCTCAGAACCTTCAGTTATGATGTACAAGATATTAATTCTTGGTGGGCGAGACAGCTGGAGTTTGGCTGCTTTAGCCTTAAATTTCTCACTAAATTCTGTCTCTAAAGCTTTGTTTTTTGTAGGATTCTGATATCTGTTCTCCTGAGGTGGCCTCTCTCCTGGCAATGTCCCTGCCCAAGCTGACCCCACAATCCACCATCGCCCACATTCCCTGGACTTCAGAAGATCTTCCAGTGTAACATTTAACTGGGAAGTTTGTGTACCTTTGCGTATGAGTCCCTTCTGAATCTTCTTTAAGTGCTCGGAATGTGCTGGGTCAAAATTCGGTACTTTGGCCATGTTATTATTGCGTATTGCCTGAACCACCTCCAGCATAAAGCACACTCGTGAGAATTCAGCTTCTTCATCACTGCTCTGGGCCACAGCTGCCTGGCTCTGAATCTTGGTTATTAGAGATTTAAGAGCCAATGGATTTTCCTTGCGCAGTGTGAACCCAACACTCCGAAGAATAAGCAAGATGAGCTCCACCTGAAAGGAGCCACACAGTGAGTACCACACCGGTATTTGATTAAAAGCACAGCAAGCTCATCAGAAAGTAGTAACTATAGCACACATTTGTTCTAACCTGACGAAGATTCCTAACCCCTTTCAGTTCAGCTGTTGGCCAAATGCAGTCAGATTGGAGTGCTTATTTGAATAGCAACCAAGAATGCTCATTCCTGTCTCATAACGAAGCATATCAGTGCATCCACAAATTATTCAAGTTGTAGGAGAGGCCCATTTACACCAGGTAAAAGCAAATCAACAATAGTCATTGAAGGAGAATGTCTAATATATGCCAACCAATTTGCAATAATGGTGTATATAAGCGGTGAGAAACTAGAGATCAAAGTTGTCGGCATCTCCAACACAATGTGGGATAACCATGACAAAAAAGTTGTCGTTATTTTACTCAAACTAGCAATAAATTCATCTCCTCACCTCCTTGCTAGAAAATCCTTGGGCTAATCTATTCAGAATATCATAGATCAGCTGAGCCTCGACCACACGGAAATTATATAAGTTGGCAGTGAACAGAAGCAAGTTATCCAGCTCCTTGGTCTCCACCTCTTCTCCAACTGGCAAATTGTCCATGGTGTCACTCCATCTCAGCACAAACTCATTCAGGATGTGAGCACCAACCTAGGTATGAAATCAAAATTAGTTCTGTTACAGTACCTCTTCCTTAGCTGTCAATGAGAGGGCCAAAAGTACTGGGTAAGGCTAGCTATGAGGGGGCAAACTGACTTAGGCTTGAGTGAAATGACAGTACAAAATATAAATGGAGCAAAATGACCAGATATTATGTTGCTTATAAAGAAAATTTTGCAACAGAACTTAAACCTGGAAAAAAAAAGTATATAAAAAACATATAAGCTTTAGTACTGTAAATAGGCTACAATGTAATCCCCAGAATCCAAATTCCAGAATTCCTCTCCCTCTCAAAAAAAACAGTTTTCTAAAAGAACTGTGAGCTGGTCTCCAGTAACTCAAGCTGCTCAAGTTGGACTACTTGAATTACAAGACTGATTTCTTGTTCTGCGACTCTATCCCCATAATAATAATAATAATAAAAAAAAGTTGAATAATAAAGATGAACATGAATACAGTGAATGATAAAGAAATGCTAATTCAGCTTGTGTCTGTACATATAACTAGTGATAATGATACAGCTCGTTTTCCAAAAGCCTCTTAATCCAGACCACTTTGAATTTGGGGCATTGCACTGTAAGGCAAAACCAGAGGCTCGTGGAGGTTAAAGAAGTGGATGCTTTAGCAAAGGCCTAGCCAACCAAGTGAAATGAACTACACTTTCATGAATATCAACAGACCATTTCTACTCACCTCATTTCCAACATTTGCAGAGAGAACAGCCACCACCAAGGCATGCTCTTGCACCAATCTCTCTGGAGTGAGTGTTGGCACCACCAGGGACTCCATTAGTAAGTTGGTAATTATATCATTCATGTCATTCCTGCTGTGCTTTAGGTACATTCCCTCTATCTGGCTCACAATTCCACCCATGTTACTTTCTGCCAGACGATTCAAGAGGCCCTTCAGTGACTTCTTCAGGTTTGCAAGTTGTTCCTTCTTCCTCTCATCAGTGTTCAGTGCCATGAGCTTCCTTAGTGCAGGGGGAACATACCTGCCAGTACCACCTGCTTCTCTAGTACTGGGGTTCACTATGTTTCCATCCATATCCTTCAACCTCCCATAGATATCTTCCTTTAGCTCATTTCCATCTGCTACACACTCCATCTCCTCCTCCTCCTCCTCAACAGACAATGCCTCTGATTCTAATTCATCATTTTCTTCCTCTTCATCGCTCAACTCATCACAGTCAGAGTCATTTGGATTTGGCAGATCAAAGGAAACTCTTGCCATCTTCTTTTGGGGGGATGCTTTGTCTTCAGATTTCAGTATGGATATTTGTTTCTTTACATCTTTCAGATTACATGATTGTGTTTTTTGCTTTTTCTCTTTGTTACATGCTTCTCTTTCTCGTTTTCTCTTACTGTCACCCTTATCATCAATATGGTGCTCATTATCCGAGTCTTCACTGTCATCTTTGCTGGCAAATACATGAACCACAGCTTTCTTCTTTGGCACATTATTCTTTCCTTTCAGTCTGGACTTTTTGTTCTCTTTATCTTCCACATCAGAATACTTTTGATTAAACTTTTTTGTCTTCTTTATACTACAGGCTTCTTCATCCTCACTGGAAGATATTTGCACTACAGCTATTTTCTTCGGCAGATTACTCTTTAATTTCAGTACAGATTTTTTACTCTCTATATCTTCCTTATCAGAAGACTTTGTGTTCTTCTTTTTTGTTATCTTTATATTACATGTTTCTTTCTCCTGTTTTCTTGTCTTCTCAGCTTCACTATCAATATGAGGGGCACCATCAGAGTCTTCACAATCGCCTTCATCACAAGATATGTTTGCTGCTATCTTCTTTGGGAAATCATTCTTTCTTTTCCTTTTCTCTTTCTCCATTCTTGGTATTAAATAGGTATCATCAACATTATCTTTTCCATTATTAATGTATCTATCATCTTCACTATTATCACTTGTTATCACCCGCTTCTTTTTCTTCTTCTTAACTGGGGATGAAGAATCACTAAGTTCCTTTCTTTTCCTTTCCTCGTTTTTCCTTCTTGGTATTAAAACGATACCATCATCATCATCATTTTTATTTTCAATCTGCCCATCATCTTCACTGTTATCGCTTGGAACTATTATACGCTTCTTCTTCTTCTTAACAGGAGATGAAGAATCACTGTGTTCATCTGGAAGTTCATCACTCACGTCCTCATATTCCACATGGCTATCATCAACAATAAAGTCTTCTAAATCTTCATCATCCTCACTGCAACTAGAGTATCGGTCAATGTCATTTTCTTGGCCATTTTTGAGGATCTCTGGTTTGCTGTAATATCTTGAACCCCCTTCAAAGGCATAATCTACCTCTTTCCTTATGTCATGGACTAATTCTCTGTCATCATCACTCTCTTCCATACTATCCTCTTCAGCCTGAGAATCCAAAAAGCTGTCCTCTTCCTCTTCCTCCTCATCTTCTTGATGATCCTCCTCCTCCTCCTCCTCCTCATCTTGTTCATTTCTAGACCTGTCATATTTAGGGTCACTTACTGCACTATCACTAGACTGTTTCTTCTTTTTAAAGAATGAACTGCTGCCTTGCTCATCACTTTCACTCATTTCTTCATCACAGCCAATGCTACCTTCTTCATCAATTTCATCATCTTCCTCTCCTTCATATTCATCCACATCAACTATACTTACTTCATCATCTTCACTTTTCATACCACTTTCAAAATCATCGAAGTCACTTTTCATAAACTGCTCATTTCCATTTTCTGAATCCCCATTGTTCTCTAAATTCCCATTCATGCCTGCATCTTTACCTAAATTCCCCTTTTTCTTTAGTTCCTGGCCAAGTGCAATTGCCATATCTTTTTCAAAATCATCTTCACTGTCCTGTGCATTTCTGTCATCACTTTTATAACTATCACCATGGACCATAGTGCCTGCATCAATATCTTCCAACAAACTTCCAAAATCGTCATCAAAAATCGGTGCAACTTTCTTTTTCTGATGGGGCTTCCTATATCCAAGAAGTCTGGCTAGCTTATTTATTTCCCTTGTATCTTCTTTCTGTTCCTTTCTTAACATGTTTAATTTCTTCTTGTCTTTAATCAGGTTTCCTTTATTATTGCTGTCAATACTTTCTGAATCTTTATCTGCTCTATCTGCTTTGCTATTTTTTCCCTGGCTTATTCCTGCCTCTCTGTTAACAAATTCTTGGAGTCTTGCCAAACGATCAGAATTAGATACTGATGCTTTAAATCCTCCAGTTTCTTCTGACTGGATAGGAGATTCAGGGGCAGTCAAATTTTTCTTCGTTTTCAGAGGCAACTGGTTATTGGGAAATTTACTTTTCATTTTCATCTTCTCCGCGTCAACAAAAGCTTGGAGCTGCTTGATCTTACCAGACCTGGACTCGACTTTTTCCCCTCCACTGTTGCTCTGGCGCTGGTGATGCTTGCCTTGCAGACGAGCTGCATACAGGGCTCTGTTTTGTTTCTTTTGCAATCTGTTCTGTTTTCGCTGTTCTTTTCGACCTTTGACGACTGAGCAGAAGCCAGAAGCATTATTATATCCACTTCTTTTCTTTTTGAACTTCATTAGGCATACACAACCACAGGTGCTAACACATACGGTCACCAAAAACGCGGTTCCAGTGTTGTCCAATTTCTTCCGACTTCGGCAGTGTACAGATCTCGTCTCTGTGATTATCAATATCGTCTCTTGATGTAATACAGTCATACTGTTCCTGCATAACTTATTATATCGTAAAAAATTTGATTTGCCTATACTTAAACTAAACTTTATATCAATCAGTACACATCGGTGTAACTATTGGTGAAATGATTACATGTATAATGCGACGATGTGGCAAAGAGGCCGAAAAATCACCCTCTTGTTTATCAAAATTCGAGCTCAAATATTAATAATTGCTTATCAGACTGGTTACTTTTACAGTGCAAAGTCACTTTTTTGTAAATCTCATTTGGCAACAGTGTAACTAAAGAAAGAAACTCTAATTTTGCAATTATTAGTATTTAGGTTTGAAGATTAAGGTGAAGCTGGCAAGGAGGGAGTTGCTTCAGGACTTCGTCAGCTAGTTTGCACTATGTTCATAATCAAATTACGATACATATAACATATATCATGTTTATAATGAAATAGAAGAATAAATTAGCAATAAATTTAGACAATTTGCTTAGTTATCTGAGGACCAGCAGAAATATTCTCCATGTAAATGTTTGATACCAACTTTGGCCCTATTTAATTCATATAAAGCTAGCGTTAAATATTTTTGTCTTTTACTAAATCAGTGTAACGAGAAGCAAAATTTATTTTTTTCTCTTTACTGAAAGCATGCAGTTCATCTCCAATACACCAAAAGCTATACAGAAATTAAATATTGGATATTTAACTCCTTTCCATACTGATTGAATATTTATCCTTTCAAAAACCACCCTCTATATCATAACCACAGCACCAGTATCACCACACTATCTACTCCTTTACAATAAAGCACAATTTCGAACAGTTCCGTAGAGAGACAAGAAAGAGGGTGAGGCTGGTAAAGATGTAGGCCCGTGATGTCTAGACTCGCCATTGTTGTCACATCTCGCGCCTGTCACCTCAACCCGCCTCTGGTTCTTCCCACTTCTGTAAGTATTATGGCAACGCGTCTCATCCTCGGTCAAAACAAACATGTCAACCTGTACCCCGAGAGATGCCACAGAATATGACAGCTCGGTGGATATGCGGAATAAAGGCGTGTAAAGCAGCGTGTGGATGGCTTGGGGAAGCAGGAGGACACTGGCTTGACCTTGGCGTAGATATTACAGGAAAATGGAGGAGAACCACCATGTTCCCCTCTGCATGACGCGGGCTGACCCACTGTTTTGTAATTTGTGGGGGATTAATGCTTAGATGGAGAGTGTCGAGCGTATTTTTGCCCAGTGTTATTGACTGGGAATGAAAGAGCGTTGTAATTATTAGTTGACCATAAAAATTTCACTCGGAGAAAGTAAACTGGGAGGGGGTATTTAAGGGAAATTTTAAACTTTTTAAGTAGCTCGTGGGTAATTTATTTAACCATTACATAGATGTAAGGAGTGTGAGAGATTGAAGTTCCTCATTTTTTTACTTTTTTTTTTTTTATCCATCCATCCACATTAGGTTGATATTCTGTAATGTGATAATTTCCATGGAAAAAAGCAGAAAAAAGCAAACATTTTCTTTTTTTCCCTGGAGGCCAACATCTGTCTGACTGAATTCAAGGCATTGTCTAAGACCTGCATTGTTTAGACCTAATGTGGATATACTTCTGAATGGAGAGAAAAAAAAGAGGGGTGAATCCCAAGAGCGAGGACCAGTAGACCATATAGCTCAGCAGTGCAAGGGGAGATGCTTGGAGAGACTGCTACATCTCTAACCAGAAATATGCTACCCTGGTCTGACCTCGAACTGCCAGCCCTACGGCCATGAAGTGCAATTGCTACCACTGAACTATTGTGGCCTCATGGAAAGAAAAAAAAAAAGAGGGAAACAACCCAAACCAAGGCTCAACTCAGCCTGAGAATGGTAATCACAGTGGTGTAGCCAGGCCTTCACTAATGGGGCTAAGGTTAGGCCAAGCTCTAATCTGGGGAGGCCCATTGCTACACAAAAAGCATATATTAAATAAACAGAATTTCAAATGGAGGGGCAGGATTAATGGAGTGAGGGGGAGGACAAGAGTCTGACTGACTGGGTGGGGTCCAGGCACCCCCTGTGGGTATGCCACTAGATAGTTGCCTCCATTGGACCTGATGCTCACTTCCTTCAAACCTATTTTGGCTTTTGAACCTAATCATTCTGTTGTTTAAAATTTACCTTGGCAGATTTATATTTTTCCCAATTTATCAGAAAAATTACATAAAAGAATGTTGAGTTATAGCATACACAAAAATTGCAAATAGTAGAAAATTAACACTGTTAAATATGAAAATACCATATGTTAAAAGGACTCTAAATTAATATAAGTTATGCAGAGTTAATCATTAGCATCATTTTCCATAATGCCTTGCTTCTTACTGGGAGTCCACCAGCTGGAGATAACCATAACAGAACTACCTCCAGGGAAATTTGTTCTCACCTACCTCACTTAATCTGCCATTTATCATCCTCCTTTCCACTCACCAGTCTGCTGCACCACTCTCTTTGTGCACAGTATTAGTCTGCCTCTTCCATATTTACCCTGAGTGTCTTTCAAAGACTTTTGGGGCTCCCATCATTATGCATTCTTTGAATATGTTCATACCACTTTAACATAATTATCCATTCAGTATTTTCATGTCGCAAACCAGAACAAATTTTTTTTTTTTTATCATTAAGTAGCTACTTGTGATATGTTTATTATATAGCTGAACAATTTCACCTGCTTATGCCTACAGCTGTTGTGAAAAAGGTCATTCCTACAGCTTCTAATGTAGAAAGTTCATTCTCACATGCTTCCCAGGTATCACTGCCATATGAAAGTGTCTGTGGTAACCAGTACACTTTCTCTCAGGGTCCTCTTCTGCTCCAGATTATTCATTCTACTTCTCATTATCCATTCTCTCCATATGGTTTGGGCATATGGAGAGAATGGATAATGAGCGATTGGTGAAAAAGATAACTAGATCTGATGTGAGAGGTGTAAGGCTGAGAGGAAGACCACGAATAGGATGGATGGACAGTGTGAAGAGAGCGTTGGATGCTGTGAGAGGTGTAAGGCTGAGAGGAAGACCACGAAGAGGATGGATGGACAGTGTGAAGAGAGCGTTGGATGCAAGAGGATTGTCTGTTGAGCAAGGAAGAGTGGCTGTGTGTGATAGAAATGAATGGAGGGAAATTGTGAATGAATAAATGATGACGCAGCCCTGAGGGGATATTCTCCCGCATTTTGTCTGATCAGCTGATCAGGTCAGGTGTGGGTAAGGGGTTGGATCCATTATGATGTGGCAGGGGTAAACCAGCTTTGCTGTCGGGCCCTGCTGCAGATGTCACTGACTGCACTGCGTAGTTGACCCTCATGCGGTGAGGATCTGTCCCTTCTCACCTTTGGAGCTAACATGTGAATGAAAGTGGATGAGTTAATTGGTAGTGTGTTGACCTGTCTCGGCTACCTCCCTTTTCTTGGGAGAAGCACCCTAGGTATATAGATAGATAGATAGACTTATCAGAATACAGTATTATAAAGTTCTCAAGTTATAGTATTATTATCCCACAAAGTATAGGTTGTAGTCTGTTTTCCCATGTTTACTATCTATCTATCTATTGCCAGACGCCTCAATCCCGAACGGGGTGGCCACAAACAAATCGCCTCCATGTCACTCTGTCCCCTGCCATTTCACTACCACGCTCCCAACTCACACCCCCCTCTCTCATATACCTCTCCACTCCATCCCTCCATCTCATCCTCGGCCTCCCCCTCCCTCTCGCCCCCTCCACCTCACTCACATACACTCTCCTCGTCAATCTTTCACTCTCCATCCTCTCCACATGCCCAAACCACCTTAACGTGTTTCTCCTAACGCTTCCCATCACGTCCTCAACCACACCACAACGCTCCTTCACTTCCTCATTTGTTAGTCTGTCTCTCCATGTGACTCCACATGCTCCTCTCAAATAACTCATTTCCACTGCTCTCACTCTTGACTTCTGTCCTTCCAACAGGGTCCAAGCTTCACTTCCATATGTCAGAGTTGGTATCACAATACTGTCATGTAACAACTTTTTCACTTCCATGCTCACCTCCCTGTTTCTTATCACTGCTTTCAACGAACCAGCAACCTTCCTTCCCTGCTGTACCCTTTCGAGCACTTCACCCTCCAGACTACCATCCTTACTCATCACACTGAATAAGAAAATGTAGGTGTACTTTCATGACAATTCCTTTTACAGGCCTTACTAGATGACAAGTTGAGGTACCCTGAGAAATTGTTTGCCTTTACACACTGGGACTGGCAGCAAACAGAGTACTTTCAGGTGAGTTTTTTTTTTTTTAGATTTACAGTATTTTCTTCTTACCATTTACATGCTTCCTTGTTTTTTTTTTTTTCCAGCAATCTCAGAGCAAAATTTAAAAAAATATATTGTATCAAACCTCTCCTGCTGCCAATAAAGCTGATATACTGGTTCTACCAATGTACAGTACCAGTGGAGGTAGGTGGTGGTGACCATCTTCCACTCCCATGGTTTAGTGCTGCCTACATCTTCAGCAGTATCATTTTTCTGTCTGCCCTTGTCTCTTCCTATTTTACCCATCCTTCCTGTCACTTTTTAGTATTCTTCTGTCTGCTTCATGTGACTCTGCACTGAGCGACAAACCTAATGGTTTCCTGAAACATGGGAAACTATTTTCATTGCTAGGTGGTAATCATATAACCAAATAACAGTGATGTGTAGCCTTCTATGATGCCCTTGTTAACTAGGTGGAGAGGTGCAAATGCGACATCCCACAAGGAACCAAACCACACTCTTCCTGCTGTGGGAAGATGCTGTCTGCTGCAAGGATACATCAGTTCACTGCACAGATCAACCCTGCAGGGGTGGTTGGTAGCCTGTGGTTTATGGGTCTGCTCAGCCAGACAGACGAGAGTTGTCCAACAGCAACAGTACCAGTTGTACTGAATGAACTGTGATGTTTTGGAATTTGTGACATAACAAAGACTGGGTAGTGCTGTACAGTACCAAGGCAGTGTGTGTGATAGCTAAATTTTTTACAGTAGTATACTCAGTTCACTTTAACCTGGGCTAAAAGTACCATCTTTTTATCCAGAATAGTAATTATAAGGGAGAACTTCAGGCATAGGAAATGAATTAGAATTAGTAGGTAATACAGATATAGAGAATGGAGAAGGGGATTAACAAGGACAGTGTATGTGAGTGAGGAGGAGTAGGGAAAGGGAAGGGGGAGATGGAGGATGAGATTGACGGGTGGAGTTGAGAGGTATATGCATGAGGGAGGTGTGAGCTGGAGAGAGGGCAGCCTAATGGCATAGTACAGAATGTTATGGAGGTGGTTTGTTCCCCCCCACCTCCCTCTTGGTTTAAATTGTAACTGTAGATAGATAGATAGATAACATACCAGTATGTATTAATTTGAACTTGTAGCTATTTATGCTTTCTTCTATTTGCAGGTGTAAGTAATGTCAGAGAGTGAAGATGGCAGTATTCTGGGAGGCAGCGGACCCTTAGAAATGAACATTGTCAGTCTTCCCAGGATGGACTCTGCTCCCATTGCCCCACTGGACCAGCTTGGCCTAAATGGACCTTCTGGCACTCTTAACACCAGCGCCTTGACTTCCCTGGGTGCCACCTCACAGCATTACTCCCCCGCATCATCCAGTAATACACAGAACTTCCTCGATGGCGTCATGGCATCGGGCTCTCGGTCCTTGAGCAACGTCAGTCCTGCAGTCACATTCACAACTGCTGGGGGAAATGCACAGGACTCATATGGGACCTTAGAGTATGTGGCTCAGTTGCCATCACAAGAGGACCAACAGGCAAAGTTTGATGACACGCTTGTTTCTGTTGATAATGTTGCCTTTGTTGACATGAATGATGCAGCCATTAAAGGGGCAACTGGTAATGCCCCTCTGGAATTATACTTTGATGTTATAAACCCAACAACCACTGCAACTTCCACCACATCCACTGGGCACCATGTTAGGCATGAGCATCAAACTCCAAAGGCACAGCTGTTGGAGAGAGCATATTCAGATATTTACCATGAACAGCAGCAGCAACAGCAACAAATACAGGACCAGGAGCAGCCTGAGCACATTCTTCCTGATGTTACTGGAGCAAATTTGGTTCAGCTGGATCATGACAGTATCCCTCACACTTTATCTGTGAGGGATTATAGGAAAACTAACAAACTGGAGGCACAGAAACGACAACTACAACAATTGCATCAACAACAGCAGCAGCAAAGACAACTCCAACAACAACAACAAGAGCAACAACAGCAACAACAAAGACAGCTACAGCACACTCATAGGTTACAGCAGCAACAGAAGTCATTCCAGTTTCAACAACCACAACAGAGACAGAGCCAGCCACAGTCACAAATACAGCAGCAACAAAAACACCAACACCATTCTCAGCAGCAACAATCTCAACAGCAACAGCAGCAGCAGCAAAAATCCTTCCAACAGCAAATCATCCCCAAAATGCAAGACCCCTTACAAGACAGTGATATAGACCAGCAACACACAACACAGCATATGCCTCTAGTTTCTCGCAGTGGACGACCTATTCGGCGCAGACCTGAGTATGTTGAATATGTTAACCAAAATCTGAAGGAGGAGGAAATTCTACCACACATCCCAGAGCAGATGGTGAAGGTGGAAACAATGATTGGTGCTGAGTATGAAGAAGAAGATCCAATGGAAGAAGTACTAGAAGAGGAGGATCTTCTAGAGGAAGATCTGGACTCAAACGATGAGGATCCAGAAACCAGTGGTAACTATAACACAGATGGGAAAAAGTCACTGCCGCACAAAAAGAGAATCCCCAAGAAACTAAAAACGGCTAAGAAACACATCAAGTGTTACAAGTGTTCTCAATGTGGGGAGCAGTTCACCAATCAACATCAATTTGCCATTCACAAACAAGCGCATACTCCACCCCCAGCCAAACCCAAGCCGTTTTGCTGTGAGATATGTGCTAAGGGATTTGACACACAGCTGAAGTTCTTTGAGCACCTTAAAGGACATTATGAACCCTATAAAAAGCAAAAGTGTGAGGTGTGTTCTGGGGAATTTGAGAGTGCCGAGGCGTTACAAGAGCACTTACAGGTTCACTCGAGAGAACATTTCAAGTGTGACCTTTGTAACAAGACATTTAGAAAGGAGAGCATGTTAGAGGTTCATCTTAAAATTGCCCATGCAGAGGAAGATGAGGACTCAAATTCTCTAAACAAGCACTATACATGTGTGGCATGTCCTAAGAGTTTCCGTACCCAGGTAGCACTCGATGGCCATGTACAGTCTGAACACAGTGAAAATCCTCCAGAGTTCAATTGTGAGGATTGCTATAGGGTCTTCAAATCTAAAACCAAATTAATGACCCACAGAAAAATTGAGCACAAAGAGGAGAGTCCACAAACTAAGGGAGCACCTAAGAAGAAGATGAAGATAGGGAAGGCAGTGAAAGGGGGAGGGTATGCATGCACCATGTGTCCAAGAGTATTCACACACAAGAATTCTCTAGTCTATCACATCAGAGGCCATACGGGTGAGGGATGCTGCAATACTGCATGCAGCATGTTATTTTCTTACTGGTATCATCATTATCATCATCATCATCAATAATCATTATTTTGTTTGAGCTGTAGTATTTTTAGTTTGGGTGACTAATGGTGGATTGTAGAATGCTGTTTTTGGGTGTACAGTTCTTTCCTGTATTCAGAAAATATTTGTGCTTAGGTTTTTTTTTTTTTTTTTGTAAAGAGTGTGTGTTGTTACAGACTAATTATTTGATATTGCACAGTTTAGTATTAAGGCTGTTGGGATATAGGACTTTTATTCTAATTGTGGGGCCAAAGAAAATGGAGTACTATGCAGCTGTGAACAGTGTAGTAGAACCTTATAGGTCCTTCCTGGTAGAGGGAGAGTGATTTTAACTGAGATTTCCATCTCCCATTATTTATATCCCTAAAGATATATCATCATCATCCGGACCTCCTTTCCCACCCTAGGGCAGGGTGAGGAGTAGCAACGTCCAGACAGCCCAAATTTGCCCAGTCCAATGGGCCACGCTTCCATTCACTCACCATTGAAGGCCCCAGAATCCTGGCTCTGTCTGATACGCCAAAAACATTCACTACGTTTTGTAGCTTCACATAAATGTATATGATGGAGTCAGCCCTGTCTTGTAGATACCATTTGTAGGCTGCATATGAAAAGATTCTGGACTGAGACCACGTGTTTATTTCTATGCTTATAACAGGATGGCTTTAGGAGTGGCAGAGGATGTGTAGATCAAATATTTGCTGTAAGATAGAGAGTGAAGACATGTGAGAAGGACTATATGGCATTTATGGATCTGGAAAAAGCAAACACAAAGTAGACAGAGAAGGTTTGTGGAAGATTTTGCATGTGTACAGTGTTTTTATGATGGTAGTGATGCATGTGTAAGGGTAAATGGACATTTAAGTGATTGGTTCACGATCAGTGTGGGCGTGTGACAAGGTTGTGTGATGTCCCCATGGTTGTCCAATCGTATATACAGTATATGCATGGGGTGATGAGAGTAGTAAAAAGACGAGTATTGGAGAGAGGGATGGCGTTGGTAATGAATGGTGATGGATGAATTATCTCAAATTTGTTGTATGCTGATGATGCAGTGCTACTTGCAAATGCCAGACAAGACCTTGGTAGACTAGTGCAGAGTTTTGTAGATGTCTGTGAGCATTTTGCCGTGAGAGTAAATGTAGAAAAGAGTAAAGTGATGGTTATTGAGAGAGAAGGTGGCTCCCAGTGTGGTGTTACAGAGAATGGAGAGAGATGAATTGGTGAGAGTTCAAATACCTGGGTACAGGTATTTGAACTCTCTCACCAATATGCAAAAGAAGTGAAAGGTAGAGTAACATAAGGAAGGAAAGTAGCTGGTACAATGAAGGCCTTGATAAAAAACAGAGACTTGAGTGCTGCAGCTATGTGAGTGCCAACTTTAACATATGGATGTGAGACTATGGTGTGGCGTGAAAATGAAAAGTCTGGAGTGAGGGCAGTGGAGATGGGACTGCTGAGGAATGTATGTGGAGTACAGAGAGAGGATAGAGTATGGAATAATGTAGTGCAATTTGTGAAAGATACAGAGTGAGGAAGTCTGTGGACACCAGAATCAGTGAGAGAGTACTGAGATGGTTTGGTTATGTGGAAAGAATAGATGACGATAGAGTGGTGAACAAGGTATATCTGAGCATATTTGAAGGAGGGAGGAGGTGAGGTAGGCCAAGAAGAAGGTGGAGGGATATGGTGGATGAGTGTTTGAGAAAGATAGGTATGGAAGTTGGTGAGACTAAGGGACTGACAAGGGACCAAGCTGGCTGGATGAATTTTGTGTGGAGAAGCACATAACCAGGGATTTGGCACCCCTTTTTAACGTGACAGCATTCAGATTGACTATCAGATTGGTATATGTGGAGCTACAGAGAACTTGGTGAACTTTTTTTTGCCTATCGAATGGAGCCAGGATTGTGCGAGCTAGAATGATGTGTGAATGGAAGCAAGGCCCATTGAACTGGGCAGACTAAGGCTGTCTGGACATTGCTACTCCTCACCCTGCCCTAGGGTGGGAAAGGAGGTCCAGATGATGATGATGATAATTCTTAATACACTGGCACAACAAGCATTAATATATTTCAGTGCAGGTATTCCAGAAGAGATTAACAGTTAAGTTAGAGTTACTGTGTATATTTGTATGTACTGTATATGTTTGTACATTTGTATGTGTGTATGTATTGCTGTGGCTGGCTTGGTTGCACTTAACATGGGTGGAGAGCCCTGCCCTAGGGTACGAAGGGTGGTCTGGATGATGATGATGATGGTGATTATTGTTTTTTTTAACATTCTGGTGAGTAACTAACCAGTAGGGCCAAGGAACACCACTTTGTGTCATCAGCAGAGTGACTTGCCCCCACCCTGTATATTTGTATGGGTGAAAGGCATTCTTATACTCCTGTACTGATTAACAGCATTATATTGAAAAAATGAATGTTGAGGGCGATACCCTTACCTTGTGGCACCAGTATAATGAGGCAGTACTGCTGCATGGTTGTACAAAGTTTTTCAACTCCCTCCCCAATTTCAACCTGCAGTCAACTGGCTTCACATTCAGATGAGCCTAGGGGACCAATAACATAGCGAATAAATACAAAAGTACTGGATGTGGGAGCTTTGAGATAGAATGTATTATGTGGTCTGCCTGTGTAAAAGTCACTAATATCTGTGGGAATGAAGCACCTTGCCTCAGAAAAACATTAGTGAGACTGACTTACTAGTGCACTCCTAGAGATGCTCCTGTATCTAAAAATGTGTTAATTGAAAGTGTTCTGTGGTATCCTGAATGTATTTCACTTTCAACTTTTTTTTTTTCTTCCACAGGAGAGAGGCCTCATCAGTGTGAACACTGTGGAAAATCCTTCTATGCAGCAAGTGCCCTCAAAGTTCATCTCAGGCTGCATAGTGGGGAGAAGCCATACAAATGTCAGTTCTGTGAGAAACATTTCAGACAGTGGGGAGATCTGAGGTACCACACTACCTCTGTCCACTCTGATGACAGGTTAGTAAGTCAAGGAGGGTTAGTATGCAAAGGAGAGTTAGTGGAGGAAAGCTATACAGATGCCATTTATTTAAGAAACATTTCATACATCAGGGAGGTGTGAGGTACTGGTACCACATCACTTACTTCTGTCCATGCTGATGACGAGTTGGGAAGTAAGTTAGTGGAGGAAAGCTATACGGATGCCATTTATGTAAGAAACATTTCCTACATCAGGAAGATGTGAGGTACTGGTACCACATCACTTACTTCTGTCCATGCTGATGACGAGTTGGGAAGTAAAGGACAGACTTCAGTACTGAGCTTTTTTTCTTGTCAGTAATTTGAAATTTTGATTAAGGGTGGGACCTTTGATTTAGAGGTATTGGTAAAGAGCTGGTGCAGAACAGAGGAAAAGTGGAGGAGTGATATCAGGTGAATTCTTTTAACTCATACTTTGTGGGAAACAGACATAAATCTGAAATGGTGATAACAGATTGTTTGTCATAGACTGTCAAGTTCTGTTGCTGCATATCTTATTATATGCCAGTATTCATTTGCTCAGTGTTGTAATTGTTTGATAAAAACCTCTTAGTGTACCACCTGTCAATACAATACAACTGTGATTTTCAATAATCTGATCCTTGGTGTGATTTTGTTTACTAATTTTTTTTCCAAAAGGCTGAGATGTTTCTTTGGTTTCCATTCTGCTGAATCCACCTTCTCTGTTAGTTTCCTTTTTCATTGTTATTAATATTCTCAGATATTGCTTTCTTAGATAACATGACTAACTTTATAATTGCTGTGTATCCCTTGGAGAGACAGAAACCTAATATTATGCTGATAATCCATTTGGCTTGTAGCAATAGCTCCCTCCCAGAATTGATGGCAACCATCCATCAACTAATTATATACCTGCATGGCCACCTAAGTGATGTGGTATACATATACCTGTACAGAGTGTCCTGGACAGTGCCTTATGGTGTCAGGAGGATATTCATGAGGTTATTTAGAATAAGTAATGATATACCAGTACTGTATCAACTTAGGTCAAAATCTAGACTGTAACATAGCCACAATTACTGATGATGTTTTGAGTGAATTATTAGGAAGATGATTTTCACCCATAAGATTATCGATAACTGTAGGTCTGTAACATGTGGAGGTGTAGTATGTAGGAGGACTACGTACTCTTGGTGATGGGCTATGAAGCCTATGCCTAGCATCGGACATATTAACCTAAACTAATAAATAAACAAAGCTGGACCGATGTTGATATTGCATTTGATACTAAGACTTAGCCCAAGAATCCATCCATCCACCATCCAGTCACCGCTTTGCTCCATCAGGAGTGTACGGACTCAGGACTAGGCAACTTAGGCCTGACATTTAAAGCAAAGGTGAGCAGCCTCACTTGCTCTTGCGTGGCATTATGTGAGCAATGAACCTCAGTCACCCCATGGATGAAAACCCTCATAGGCTGCATTCAGTTAGAGCACCTTAACTCACTAAACCACCAGGCATCATTAGCCCAAGAATAATAACCATGGCTAAGTTTTTCACAGATTTTGTGAGACACCCAGTATAGAATCTTTCTTCTTGCACCCCAAAGCTAATAACATTAAACTTTCAGGCAGTACCAGTGTGAATTCTGCGGCAAGGACTTCAAACGAAAGTACTGCTTGGTGGTGCACCGGAGAATTCACACTGGGGAAAAAAATTACAAATGCGAATATTGTGGCAAGGCGTTTAGAGCTGCGTCATACCTCCAGAACCACAAAAGAATCCATACTGGTGAGATTTTGTTTTTTTACTTTTTTGTTTAATAATTTTCAATTTTTTTTTTTTACAGCATCATGTTTTTGTGGCCCCATGTCCTTTTAGATATGAACTAGGTGGACTGCAGGCTAAGGTTGTCCTTTACCTGCAGTCCACCCTTCTCCTATCGGGGGATGGGAAGCGAGTTGAGGGGTGATGAATAGCCAGGCAGCAGAGACACTTTGGTATATCAGCATCATTATGTGGTGCCCTTCTCCAGCACTTCCTATACCATCTAATCCTTTATTGCTCCTTCAGGAGTATAGAGTCCCATGGCAAGGCTGCTTAGTCCAGATTTTTAATACCAGAGTGATCCCTGATTTATCCATGTGCAATATTGTATGAGCCTCAGCCATCCTTTGGATGTAGAGCTGTATTGACCACATTTCAGTTTGGTTGTAAGGTAGTCATTCAGCATAGTAAAAGGTTTTCTGGACTACAAGCAATCATGTGGCTTGTTCATTCAGTACGATCACATGTGTATCCTGTTTGTTTTATTATTACAGTATTTAAGTGAAATCAATATACCACAAGTTTTTGATGGTCTGAGATGTTTTAGCTGGAAGTATATGTAGTTATGAAATGACATTACCAGGTTATTGATGATGATGATGATGAATTTTATTTACAAGGATGTTGATGATGATGATTACAATTATTATCAGTATGATGATAAAAGCTGTAATTAACTGAATGATAATAGTTTTGAATTGTACATACCAGGTGAGCGTCCCCACCCGTGCCCTGACTGTGGTAAGCCATTCCGTGTGCGTTCTGACATGAAGCGTCACCGACAGACCCACATGAGGGATGGAGCTGCCACACCTGCTGCCACTCCAGCCGCCACACCTGCCACACCCTCGTCCATCCCCGCCAGTCAGACTGGCACACAGTCTCCTTCACCCACAGTCCAGGTGTTTTGCTTCTTCTGAAAACTGCCACTTATAGATTATTAGAATGGCTGAAAGTTTTCCATTTATATAGTGTTTCAATGATTTCACATAAATTTGGCCCAGGTTTTCATCATTTTGTAGCATATTTCTTGTAACTCAGTGGCAGAAACTGACAATGCTGTGACTGTACATCCTTTCCATAGCACTTCTTCATGGCTAGCAACATATTCTAGTGTTATTCTTGTGCTACAGTTCAGCATTCAAGATGCAGAAATGGCAGTTTTAGACCAAGTTAAAGTAAAAAGAATATACTTGGGTCTTCATAGGATTATTATCATTGATTTATTGTTTAAGGATAACAGTGAATATTTGTCCTCAGCTGGTGCCAACAGGCCAGCCTCAGTTGATCCTGTCAGACCAAGTGCCGGTGCCAGGTAATGACCAACCCATCAGGATCATGGTGTCTGGTCTCAATGCTGGCCATGTTGTCCACCCACCCCCTGCACACAGGCAGTCTCAGGTCATTTTGATCTATGTTCATATCCTTTTTATCTGTGTCCACATTGGCATAGGAGACTTTGCAGTGCTTCTTCATAATATGTTTGTATAGCCATTACACCTTAATATTCTTCAGCTGCTACTTACATATTGACGTAAATTCAGTTCTTATAATTTTCTGTCTGTGCTCCCATTCCTGAGGTGTAACTGTGCTCCTCATATTTGCCACAGCATGTTGCAGTTCCAGTATCAGGCAGCATTGCAACCTTGACCACCGGCCCTGTGTCCCCTGGGGGCACAACCACTGCCACCACACTGAGTCCAGAGGTGATCATCATGGACGAAGGAACACACCAACCCATCAACCTCAACATTATCCCCCGAATGATCACCCCAGAGCAGGTATCATCAGTGTCATCACCACATGCCAGCCATGCCACACTCGTCACCACAGAGGACGATGTTTCAGATGTGAGTCAAGTGCCTCGGTTTGTGGAAATTATTTGTTGTTGTTGTTTGTTGTTATTACTGTTGTGAGACTAGGCTTATATGGACATGAACCAGATGGATTGCATGATTGATATGCAGAACAGGTTGCCAAAGAAGAGGTGTTATGAAATCTCCTATGTTGTTGCCTCAGGCTCATCTAGATGTGAAGCCTATAGACTGCAGGCTGGAGTTGTTCTCCTGCAGTCTACTATCCTTCTTTCAGGGGATCGGGAGAGAGCCTAGGAATATTTGTATACAGTATATATATACATATATATCTACAGTATATATATATATATATATATATATGTATACAGTATATATATAATATATTTCCTCTCCTCTGCCCTTCTTTCCTTCAATCCCCTTCTGTCTTTCTTTCCTTCATTCTTTCCTTGTTTTTCTGCCTACGGGTGACTTTACACTCCCTCTTCTGCCTTTCTTTCCTTCATTCTTTCCTCGCCTATCTGCCTGTGGGTGACTCTACACTGAGTGACAAGCCAAATGGTTTCCTGTACACCAGGAAACCATTTACTACATTGGGTGGTAACCATATAACCAAATTTTGGCACCTGATGGTTTAGTGGGTAATTACGGCGCTCCAATCAGATTGAGCCTGTGTGGGTTTATATCCAAGGGGTGGTTGGGGTTTATTGCTCACATATTGCCACTCAGGGATGAGTGAGACTGGTCACTCTCATCTTAAATGTCAGGACCAATTTGCCTAGCCCCGGGCTCCTACGCTTCTTATGGGGCAACGCAAGAGTGGATAATGAATGAATGAATATATATATAGAGAGAGAGAGAGAAAGAGAGAGATAGATAGATAGATAAATATAGATAGATAGATTTGGATATAAATAGATATACCGTATATATTGTTCATATCATTTGTATAGTTTATAAATGTTCCATTATGCTCGCATGCATCGGCCTTTGTCACCTAATGGTGGCTGTCCATGCCACTCGATCTCTGGCAGCCCCTCTGTTCAATCCCTTTTACCTGAAGTCACATTCTATGACCTCATCCCAGGTCCTTTTTGGTCTGCCTCTTGCAGCCATACCTCTGACATTCACTAATGATGATGTACTTACTTCTTAGACTAGTAGCTACTCATTCAGTCCAGTACAGTATTGCCCTATCAGAGGCTTAGGGACCTAGTGCTAAGGCTGTTCAGTCCAGACACATAAGACTGTAACAACTAGCTGCATATCCGTGAGTGACATTACATGTACACTTAACCATAACCATCCCTCAGAATTAGACACTTAAAGGCCAAAACCAGTCAGAGCATCATACTCACTAGAGTACCAGGCATCTTAAAATAGTATGAGGGCAATGGGGCTTATGCATTACACTGGAAAATAAACTTTATGAAAAAAAATGTTCCAAATACCTTTAGAGAGAGGAAAATGCATCTTATTTTTTGTTTTGAATGGGTAATTAGTATGATTATGATGCTTTTCTTGCAGTATCAATTGACCAGCTCAGGACGCAATACCTTGGAGGTGCGGGAGGAGGGTAGCGTCTATGTTTGGCATGGTGTCTTCACTAATTAAGCCTGGTATGACATGTCTGTTATAAATTGTATCCATTATGTATCTTGATGTTTGAGTTCCATAATTTGACCATAAGATAAAATTATACTGCACTGAAGCTGTTTTTATAAATTGTATCCATTATGTGTCTTAATGTTCCAATGCTATGATTTGTCCGTAAGTAAAACTATATTATACTTTTTTTTTTTTTTTTTTCAGATTGAGTGGCTGCATTAAAATGAAGAGCTCACAAGGAGTGATAACTTCAGGAGTATTATATACAGTATGTATATAAATATCAGGGGTTTGTGGCATTTTTAAAAGGGTAGAGTACCTAAAGTTTATTGCCTTGATAGAGATTATAATTATACAAAGCTGTAGGTGTCATAGGCGTGTTAGCTTCTTGATAGAGTATGGTAGAGTTTTTACAGTGCATACTTTTTTACAAGCTTTAAGCATCCCCACTTGCACTATTTATTGTGGGTACGCAAGAGAACTGTTGTGTACAGTAGATGCCAGTTATGAAAATTTATCTGGCATTAGAAAAAAAAATATTTTAAGAATATGATGCTATAGATACTTGTACTTTACTATGAATGGAGTAATAGCCTTTTATATTCCATAAATTAAATATCTTGTTTCCTTCAGGTATTTTAATAAGGATTTTGCTTAATCAATTCCTTGCATAGGAAATTTTAATAGCTTTAAAAATACTATATCCTAGTTACTTATCATATAGCCATAGCTAGAAAGCGAGGAATGATAGCTAAAAGATTCATGGGCATTGCATACATGAATGCTGAGTAAAGTGCTGGAGATGGATGCCTTCATGTGAAGGCACTTACATAACCTGGTGGCAGAGCCACCTGGTTATACAAACATCCTTCAGCTCCCTCCCTTTTCTCTTAAGGAGGATGATGGACCACAAGGGAAGGGCAACTTCAGCTTGCAGTCCTCTGGGTTCATGTTCAATTGATCATGGGGCCACAACAATAGTGTGAACTGTTTGTGTTGCAGTACCATTATATAAGACTGAAGAGGGTCGACCATTGTGAACGAAAAGATCGTAGAGTTACTACTCAGGGTAGAGCTTCAAGTTACTCACTTGTCATTTTTGATAGTGAGAACCAGTGTTTTTAGTTTCAGTTCCACCCACTTTCATATTTACTGCAGATGCAAGTTGATATATACTTACTTAAAAGACTATGTAATTTATTTTCACAGTGTTCTGTGGGTACTTTGAGTTTGGCAGTTTATTTGATGCCAGCAAAATACATTACCAGGTATTTTTAGTCTACTTTTGGTAAAGGAGATTAGAAAAGTCATAATGCCATAGTCTGATACTTACAAATAGAGGTGTTTATTTTATGCTGAGAAATATGCACATTTGGTAATATATTAAACAATTTAAGCATAAAATCTAATACAGTATTACATTGTGCTTTTTTTTTACATAAAGTGCTTGCTTTATTTTGATTATTAAACCTCAGGTACCACAGAACATGGGAATTTCTTAAAACTAATAAAAATCCACTTATGTATGAAAATAGAAGTTTATATTAAACCATATGACTATCAAGGTTTTCATAGTCAGCTGTATGATTGAAATACATTTGACATTTACCGAAAATTATAGAAGCTTGAGGTTTAAACTGTCATGTGTAACATGTGGAATGATTGTTTCATAGTTGTTTATTCATATTCCACAGTGTGGTGTATTACAGCAGTTTTAAAATACAGTATATACTGAATACAAGTGAGAAGCTTGCTCTTCATACCAACCAGTGCCTGACCAGATACACTGAATATTTCAGTGAAAATGTAACAAATCCGATGCCCTCAGCTTAAGGGTAACATGTTGATCCTCAGTTTGGTTTGCTGATATCATTAATATTTTGAAAGTTGTATTATTTATCCCCAACTTATGAACTTAACTGGTACCGAGAGTTGGTTTGTAACTACTAGTCATTGGTGAACTCGTGAACACAAGTAGAAGTTGATCTACCAGTGTTGTACCAATTACTTGATGTAAATCTGATCTTTAGTAAGTATTGTCATGTAATCACTGTGCTTTAGACAGTATTTTGTAGATGTCGGTGAAGAAAGTAACTCGATGAATACTTTCTCAAAAAACAAACTCATATCTGAAAGGTCGTAACTCAAAACTGTGTAAGTAGGGGAGCAGCTGTATGTTCATGCCTGGGTCTTCATGGAATTGCAGTGCATCATCTCATTCAATAGGGTATGCTTTAATGTTTCAGAACTTTTCTTTTTTTTTTACCATAATGTTATTCTCTCATCTCACTTTATTTTTCAAGATGTAACATTAGCTACAAATCCCAGGTGTAAAACTTAAAGACCTGAGTGACTGCACATTCCGTTCATGTATTTGTTTCTTTGCATGGTATTTATTTTGTCACTTTTTCTCATTCTGAAGTGCATAGTCATAGTCAGTAGTTCCCTATTTCCCCAGGATTTCACATTTCAGGTACAGGCAGTCCTTCTTATCAGTCAGGGGTGTGTTGAAAATACAGTATAGCGCAACAGTATTCACACAGCTGGTACTGGTTGAATAACAATGTACCGTTAAGAACCCTCACCTGTGTAGGGTTCGAACCTACAGGGTAGATTCGAGCCCTACACAGGTAAGGGTGCTTAATGGTACAATGTTAATCAACCCATCATTAATATATAAACACAGCTGGTACTGTTAATTGAGTGAAATTGGCAAACTATAGTTCTTTCACCTTAACCTGGCCTAGATTTTTGTTTTTCTGCAGCTTATTTTTTATGTAGTTTAGTGGAAACAAAGGTTATGGCTCTGCATCCATTCTGTAACACCTTTACTGAGTAGCATCATATTCCGGTATTGTTGCTATGACTTGACATTCAAGATGGAGATGGCAATTTTAGGCCAGGTTGGAGTAAAATCAGTGTAGCTTTATCAGTAGCTGTGGAACTTTGACACATAATTCTTCTGTGATTGAGTATGGACTTACTACACTCATTTTACCTATACTTGGCCTGAAATTGCCACCTCCCAATCATTGAATGCTGAGTTGTATCAGCAGATGGTCACTAGAATATGATGTTGGTCATGAAGTGACATTGAAAGGGTGTAGAACAATATTATTGTCTCATTGACACTGAGCTGCATGAAATAATCTGCAAAAGGACAGAGTCTGGGCTTAGTTAAGTTTAAAAGTGTATTGCAAAGAACATAAAAAGGGCAACATTTGATGTGGACTTTTTGTGAGATCAAGGGCTTGGGTTCATAAATAGACTGGCTTATAATCAACTGCCTTTTGTAATTAGGATTTGTGTTTGCAAGAAGTACACGGCAGAAATAGAATCTTCCCATGTCTTGTTTGTGCAAAAACAAATGCTAGTTTGCTGAATAATCTTTAGCAATTCCCCCTCCCCCCCATTAAGAACAAGTAGGGGATAGAACCTTCTGTGTATCATATTCTTTCAACTAAAACAAATGTTTGTTGAAAGAATTACCAAAAGATATTTGTTTTTACTCATCACATCCTGAGATGGGAAGAGGAGGTTTTGATGATGTTTTTTGCAGGAAGGACAAAGAGAGCAGTGACAGAAGCTTCTTGTGTTTCTTGTTTTCCATGGAAATTATAATCTTGAGTTATGAGAGGCAGTTATCACAAGTTTGTGAATCCAGGCCCAAGTTGTGTGAGTTTTGCTGGGGAACTTGGTTACCTATAGTTCTCACTGTAAAAGGAACTATTGACTTTGGGTCATATTCTAAGTGGCATAGGAGGCTTCATAGCACTTCCTCCTGAGCAACTTGGTTTTCTTATTAAACCTTAAAATTCACTTTTATGTTCTTTACATAGTTTTAATACTGACATTGTTTGAACCAATAATTAAGAAAAGAACCTTGAGGTGTAATGAGCAAAATAGTCACTGAGGAAGATGTGTTGTTGCCTCTAAAGCCACTTATAATACAACCCTTAGTGCTACAGTAGATGCATGCTTTTGCACAGTACAAGTTATGGGTTAATTTAACAGTGTTTTAGATACCACCAAAATCAGCAAATGTGAAGTTGATGTCAGTGCTTTGGCTTGTATTTTCGTCATCCTGGGAGGCTTTCTAGCACATTTGACTTAACAATTTGTTTCGCCTATAATTTCTTGTTCTCTTCTTTTAATGTATGTGTAAAATGGATAGGTAACATGCAGAATATCAGTATACTAAATGTAGAAATAAACTGATAAGAAAAACGTACTGATACTATAGGGAGCCTTCTTAAGTGACAAAAATATGGGCCCTTGACATAGCTCATGATCAGTGTCCATGTTTACAATGCATCCACTTGGTAATTAGTGTTGAATTGTAGTGAGCACTCACCTGTGTTGTAATTTATTTTTGCTGCAGTGTCACCGGTCAGCAGATGACGAAATCCATGCTGCTGTTACTTAATGTATGCTGGCAAGGGATTTGACTAACATAAAGTACAATTGTGGAATGTTATGCAGTAGACACTTGCTCACTAGCTGAACCTCAGAATGTAAGGCAAGTGGAAGCAAAGTTGTAGTCAAAACGAGTCTGACAGATACATTTAGCTACTGCTTAGCTAGCCCTTAAAGACATAATTTCTAACGAGTGGGCAGGTTACTTATGTAGGACATTCTTCAATTGAACATCATACTCCACACTATTCAGACTTGAAATTTCACTTTTGAACCACTAACTCCTGAAACATGCAGCATATACTTTTATATCATGGAACAGGGGAAGATGCTTACCACAAGCAAGTTAGCCTTAAAGGTTGAACTTGTTAGGGATTATCATAGTACAAACATTTACTTGGTTGTATATTGCAGGATGGGGTATAATTTCAACAAGAGATTTTTGTTTTAATATTTTTCTATGATCTGTGATGATAGTACTTGTATATCCGTCTTCAGGAAATTTTGTGTACTTGTGTATTTTCTTTTTTATGTTACTTCAAAGATATTTGCTTTTTTATATTACTTCAAAAATATCAATTAGTACTTACCAACATATTTTTTCATATCAAATTGAAATTTATACTGTATGACTACAAGGTTTATGTTTAATTTTCTGATGCATAGCCAGTTTGTAAAGAACACTGTACAGGTACTTAAAACTTGTACAGTATGAAAAAAAAAAATGAATGCCTATATAGATGTTTTATTAAGGTATTAAGCAGATTCTAAAGTTTACTATAGAAATGCTTACAATAGATAATTTTACCAAATGAAGCACCTTCAAACTGACAGAGATTTTACTGAGCTTCTTTTACACTTTTAATGTCTTCCATGTACCTCTGTTTCATAAATGAATTCAATACAAGCTAATAAGTTTCACATAAGCAAAAGCAGCCTTTTTCACAATTGACAAAGTTCAGATTTAGTTCCATTACAAAGAAATTTAATTTATTTTCAGTTAGTTACTTTGCATAGTACAGTACAGTATTGTGCTGCCAATCCTTTTACCTAATAACATCTACAAAGTGAATAACTACACAGGAGAAATATTGTTGTTTGTTAAGATGTGTTGAGGACAGGTGCACCCTAAAAACACGCAAGTATAATATATTCATAAAATATATTTTGTATCAAAAAAAGTAAAGTGAATAAAAATTTTAATTCTGCCTTACTCTTTATTAATCCTGATCATATTTGACTGACTGTTTAATACATTCTGGAATATGGTAAGACTACCAACAGATATGACACAACTGCATATTACTTAATGTACTTTATATCTGGTGAGTGAATCAGAGTGGCCCATACTGCTGACAGTTTTCCATCTATCTTTTTTTCTCTCTCTTGATCCTATCTCATCTCATCCTTGGGTGGAAAACAAGATAAGGGTGATGATACTGCTCAGCTGTACAGGTGGTAGGTGGCTGGCTACCCTGGAACATACTGTTATACGAGTGGTATACAGCTTGAAGCTTGGTAACTGCAGTTTTGTTTTGCCTAACAGAACAAGGTCATTCCCACAACTTGGCATGGTGTGATTTCAGTTCTAACTCATCACCCCATCCTTCAGTGGGGGGGGGGGTTGTGATGATCATTCAAGTTATTATGAACCCACAATATAGTGTTTTAAGCAACCTCATGATTCTTACAACACAAAATGGTGGAGGGTCAGAATATACCTGCAATTTACTTTCTCCTGTGCAGTCAACTGCATCTATTTCACATGAAGGGCATGTTCATAACTTCCTCTCTGATGCATCATATCAAAGAGAATCATTATGTGCTGAGAAACATACCAAGTCCTTTACAGCTTATGACTATTAGCCATCAGGGGAATGAGAAATAGTTTAAATGAAATATCAGATGAACTCTCCTCCCTAACTGTACAAGCCCACCCTTTCCCTTAAATCTAATGCCTAGCTCTGTCGCTCTTTGTAATGTGAACATAACAAACTGTGTTTAGATGATGAAAGAATAAAGGGACACACAGTGAACACATGTAGTTCTGTGTAGATAAATACACAGCTGTAGGAACATTCAGTACAGTATGGTAATTGTTTGTCTGTCATCTCATATTCCTTAATCTGCTGACCTTACAATAAAATTACCATATATAAGCCTAATATTGTATGCTCATTCTGATAAAAAAAAAAAATACTGATTTGAAATAACATACTGTATTGATATGCCCACTAAGTAATCTATGTATATTTGTCTTTATCACCTTTAGTCTCATCAGTACCTTGAAATTTTTCCTTCATTTTACTTGTGACTCTAAACATTGGACCATGACCTGGAATAATGTAGTCAGCAAGGAGAAGTACTTGATTGCGGTGCTTTTCTTGCGACTCTGGATTTTCACTCCCAGCAACATATTTCCATATGGACGGATCTTCAATGTCCTCCTCTCTTTCAAATAGGTCACCTGTAAATAAGAGATTATTTACCAAAATGTAATTAACAGCTGCATCTGAAGAGACCCTGTAGACTGACTACATAATGAACCTATGAAGAACAGTGAATCAGAGTACACAGATGAGAGTTTCCTTAGAATGAATGGTCATATGGTGAGATGGGACATAAACAGGGTTGTGAAACAAATATCAGTAATTGCGTCTGAGTATGAAAACTGGAGGATAAAGGCAGGCAAAGAAGGTGGATGAATATGGTAAATGACAGTGTGACAGTATGAGAAATATAATATACTGTATTAGTCAAGCTATCAATTGAGGCTATTTCTGTTATATTCAGGCTCCATCAAATAAATTCATCACAGTAAGGAAACTGAGGATACTGATGACTTTTAACCTACTGAGACCAGGAATGTCTTCATCATTTTTTGCAATATCCAAACACTTTCACTGTACTTAGCTTAAGACAGATTTACAAACTGGAGGGGTTATATGTAGTCTCGATAAACCTCTTCATTATCAGAGCGCATTCCTATGTTGAATAAGATTGCATGGCTGCAGTACATGAAACTAAATAGGACATAACCAAGATGCGAGAGGTTAACCTGCAATAACAACTGTTCCCAGATCAGCTGTCTTCACCACAACAGAGACATCAGCGGATGTGTGGCCGGGTGTTGGGATGATCTGCAGGGAGCCATCTATCTTCATTGGTTCGCCTGAAAATGATGAACACATGTTTACCAAGCTGATTAACCTGGAAAGAGCAATACTGTACAGCATAAACAATTACGACAAAATATAATGGTTTACAATGTAAATTAGAGGTTTAAAAGAGATTACAAAGATTTAAATATACTGCTTCTTATAAGAAGCAAAGTTAAAGAACACCTGAATGTCTATAACTATACAGCATGTGCTCTACTATTTTGCTATCATACAGCTTTTTAGCTACGGAGCAAGGGTATAAACATGTGTAAGATTTTTCACATCATGATATATAACAAGGTGATGTATGCATGCACATGTGCACATACATACACACATACACACACATTTCTGACTAAAAGTATTTTCTTCACACACAAACCTGTTTCAAAAGGATGAATAAAGAATTCATTAGCAAAGGAAACTGTATATCCAACAATGTGTTTAGCTTTTGTGAAGAGGTTGAGGTTGCCCAGGTGATCTGAGTGGCCATGAGTCCCAACACAATACTGAATGTCATTGCAGGACACACCTTGGGATGACAAACCTGAAATACATTACAACTAATTGTAGTATTCTGCTGCTGAATTAAAAAAAAAAAACAGTAAAGAATAATGTTCAAAGCTGGCACCTACTTAAAAGACACTTTAACAGAGAATAATAGGCCAGCACAAAAGAACTCATGAAAATTTGGAAATGGATCATCTGTACCTAATGAATTCATTCAAATGATATTCATAATCCGTGGCCAATTAAGTTTTCTAAGTCCTTTTAAGCTATCCCAATTGTACTCCTGAGGTCTTCATTATCCAACATAAAAGCATTAGCCAGAAAAACAGTACTTGGTACACTTACTCAAGGAACTGAAACTTTAACCATAGTCTGTCTGGCTGCATTGGCCTGTCAAACACAGGTATGCAACTGCTTCTGTGAAGTCATCCAACAGGTATAGTACAGAACATAGTTGCTGCAATGTGCAGGGAACTAACACCCCTTTGTAGCAGACAGTGCCTTGCCAAAGTCAGACTAGGGTCCTTCCTATGATAAGGTACAGGGAAATATGAGGTCTATATAGCTCCTGAATGGATGCCACAGCTTCTCTGCTCCTCCTACGATGCACTGCACCATGTCTAGGCTCCTCGTCAGTGCCTACATTGAAACTATGAGAATAATGGACAGCTCTGTACATATGGAGGTTAGAGTGGGCAGTACACCATTGAAATGCTGACATCTTATCTAAACTTAGTTTTACTTAGGCTTATCCAGTTTTGGTTTGTGTATGCCAGTTACAGTTAAGTATGTCTGTCTTAGGCTAGTCTTAAATTAAGTGCACCCATGACCCTAGCAGGATATCACAGTTGGCTTCCTGTCTGAAGCACTTATTATTCCCTGTTACTTTTCATGTACTATCAATTTAACTTGGTTAACTTAAATATCCCTACTTCCTTTCAGTTTCTTACGTGTAACCTTTTTATCCTCTCACAATAAAACCTCAAAACATTCAAGAATAGTGTCTACAGTACTAAGCAATCTCGGGTGCAATGAAAATAAGCAGCTTCATCACATTTCAAACCATGAACTCTTGTCAATTCATACATACCAGATATAATAACATCCCTATCCCATGCTGTCAAAGTATCAACGATCATATTATTCGGTCCTGTTATTAGAGTACATGTGCAATTTGCTATCATCTTGCCATCTTCCATTCTCGAGTACCCATTTTGCAAGACATGCACCTGATAACTCATTCATGAACAAATTTAAAGTGCCCGGTGAGATTAAATAACACAAATTTAAAGGTCCCATTCACAACTTCACGACTTTGTTTACAAGATAAACCACCGGTGTCAAATGAAAGACTAAAATTTTGCATCTTTACTTACTGTTAGCTTTTGAAATACAGAAACATCTTAAGTATTAAATGAAAGCCATAATACATCCGATGAAATATTTTCCGGACACCATGAAAATATAGGTATCCTTCTGGTGAATTTGACTTTAGAGTCGTGCGTGACAAGTTGCTTGATTGATAGTTGTGCGAGACTTTAAACAATGTGCTCAGGAATGTACTTACCGGCGTTTAATTCCGGGGTAAGTACATCCAGCGTGTTACATTCTCGTAGATTCACATGCACCTCGATCACCATCAGTTTGATTGTTAGGCTATGTAATAATCAATCGTTATTAGATGTGCTGTAATTATTTCGAATGCACTGACAGCTAGGGCCATCATTCCCAAAGGCTGTTCCATACTCATTCAGCTAGAGGCGAATATGAACTAACGAGAGATGCAAGAAACATGTTTGGAATTAATCATTTTTTAATTATTGTCATCGACGCTCATGACTGTCTTTCCATGACCGTCACCATTATATAAATAGGCAGGTAGGTAGACTGAGAGATAGAAAGAGAGTAGCATTATCTTACACATAGCCACCACATTGTTACGATAAAATAGCTTTACCTATCAGTCTATGATCTATCAATCCCGGAAGGAGTAGCCACAAAACAAATCACCTCACACTCCTCATTCATACACTTCTACACCCGCATCCCTCTACCCCCAGCCTCAGTTCCTTACACACACCGTTTAACCTTGCTCACTTTCACTCTCATAGTCAGTCTCTCATGCGACGAGTTTCTGTTATACTTCAGCCTATTATATTCTGTGAGATAAACCATACAATGGTCATGTGAGAGCGATGTGATTGCTTTTAAATAGTTACTTGTTCTTACACCTACACTTACAGTATTATGGGTTTTGCTGTTAGACTCCAGGTCTAGTTGAGAACCCATATCCCATACTTTTCCAAAATTTGTCAAGTCTGTTCTTGAAAACAGTAACGTATTCAGCCTGGACTACATATTCAAAAAGCGTGTTCCAGTCATTCACCACTCGTTGAGCAAAAAAGTCTGATCTTACTAAAAGTCTACTTCCCATCTTCTTAATCTTGAAACTATGGCCGCTTGTTGTCCCTCCTGTTTCATACGAAAAAAGTTGATCTCTGTTTACATTCTCCAGCTTCTTGGTTAATTTGAAGGCTTCTGTTAGGTCTCCTCTCTTTCTCCTCCAAAAAGCGAATACAAGTTAAGAAACTTCAGCCTCTCTTCATACGGAAGAGGACTACATTCCCCTACAGCCCTTGTAGCTCTTCTCTGAACTTGCTCTAAGTTGTCTATATCCTTGGCAAAACAGGGACTCCAAGCCTAGACTGAGGTTTCCATGTGTGCTCCCACTTTCTTGAATATGCCTGCATCCATATTCTTCAAGCTATTCTTCAGTCTCCTCATCACGGATGACTTCTTCATCTCCTATACAGTCTTTCATTTGATATACTTTACCTTCATTCTGCCTGCCTATATACATTACTTTACACTTATTTACATTAAACTTCATAAGCCATTTATCTGACCATTTATATAAGTCAAATATGTGTTCTTGTAACATATCTTGGTCTTCCTTTGCTGTGGCTCTACTGTACACTTATATGTCACCGGCAAACATATTGATTTGTGACTGTATTTGCTGTGGCAGATCATTGACAAGTAATATGAACAGTAATGGACCCAACACAGACCCCTGTCGAACATTGCTCCTGACCGGTGCCAGGATGACATCGCACCACTGACCACAACTCTGTCTTCTATTGCTTAGAAAGCCCTCAGTCCAGTTTATCATCTTTCCTTTGATACCATAACCTTGTAACTTAATGCATAGTCTTTTGTGTGGGACTGTATCAAAGGCTTTCTGGTAGTCCAAATATACAACATCTACTGTATCCCCTTCATCTACTGCCTTTGTCCAGTCCTCCAGAGTCTCCATCAAATTTGTCAAGCATGACTTCCTTTTAATGAAGCCATACTGAGTACAGGTTACTAGACTGGTCTTTTCTATGTGTTTCCACAGGTGATCTTTTAAGCAGGCCTCCATTGTCTTACATACATGTGACGTCAAGCATACTGCAGGTCAGTAGTTTTAAGGTAACCTGTTGCTGCCTTTTTTGTATATGGGAAGCACATCTGCTTCCTTCCAAGCTGGTGGTATGATTCCCTCCTCCATGCTTTTATTGAAGATTATTCTTAATGGTGTTACTAATTCATCTGCACACTCCCGCAGCATTTTGAGGTGAAAATTGTCTGGTCCCATGGCTTTGTCCACATTCAAGTCCTTAAGTTTCCTTAGGATCTCTTCATCTTGGATAATGTTTCTAAGACTCTTCCAGCCCTCGATTTGTGAAGAAAATTCTGAAATTTCATCATCCCTCTCCTGTACATATACCGACAGAAAGAATTCGCTCAATATCTTTGCTTTTCCCTTATCAGTTGTGCCTACCATTCCCTCCTTCCCTTGAAGGACTCCGATCCCAGCGCGTACCTTCTGCTTCCTCTGTATGTTGCTGTGTAATCTCTGGGTTATCCTTAAAATCCATCGCCAGTTTCCTTTCGGTTTCCTTTTTATAGCTGTGCAGCAATGTTGTAGTCTTGTTTCTTTCTCTAGTATAGGCCTCATAGTCTTCTTTATGTCGAGTTTTCTTGTACCGGCGGAATTTCTCTCGCTTTCAGTTCGGAACCATTTTCCTCTTCTGGAGCTTCTCATTTCTCAGTGGGATGTATTCGTTGCTCAGGGTACGTAATATGTTGACAAACATGGTGTACTTACGGTCGATGTTCACGTCACTATTATAAGAATATCTTCCCAATTGTATTGCTGCAGTTTTTCCAGTATCCTCTTATAATCCCCTTTAAAGAAATCTCTTTTGTTTTCAGACTTGTTTTCTGACTGAGCCTTGTAGCAAACAATTTTAAACAGGATTCCACAGTGATCACTTTTACCCAATGGATCAGCAATCTTAACCTCATCTATCGTGTGTTCCTCATTCGTCAAAATTATGTCCAAAAGAGATGGTTCACTGTATCCCCTATACCTGCTGGGTTCTTTTACGTGTTGAACAAGGTACTGCTCCTGCATCGTAAAACATGCACTGCGCTGAATTTTCCCCACCTGTAACCACACCTTTGTACCAGTCAATTTCTGGATAATTCATGTCTCCCATAATTAATACATGCGTTATTCTGCTTGGAGAAAGATTTGAATGAACATATATCGCCATTTTCATACCGGCAAACCAGCAACTCCCATTTTAGCAGGGTCTCTCTCTCTCTTGCAGTAACCACCCACTATACCCTCCACCCTCACTGCCCATCTTCTTCCTTTCCACCCTCCCTCCCGCCTGGCCGCACACACACACACACACACACACCCACGAACCCACACACACGCACACACCCACACACCCACACTCACAAACACCCACCCACCTACCCACATACACACACACACAGAGTCTTTTAAGAGAAATTTACCGCCAACACTGCCCCGTATACTCGTCCCTCCCTGCCTGTCATTACATACAACGGTCTTAGGGATTCTTAGCTCACCCCACCCACCCTTTTCTGCCCAACCGATCCACTCTTTTCTGCCCACCCAACCCACTCCTCTCTGCCCACTTCTCCCACTCTTTTCTGCCTACTCCACCTGCTCCTTTCTGCCCACCCCACTTGCCCCTTTCCTGCCCACCCCACCTGCCCATTTCCTGCCCACCCCACCTGCTCCTTCCTAGTCACCCCACCCACTCCTTCCTGCCCACCCCACCTGCTCCTTTTTACCCACCCCACCCACTCCTTTCTGCTCACTTCACTCTCCCCTTTTTACTTACCCCAGCCATCCTTCCTCGACACCCCACCCACTCGTTTCTGCCCCTTCCATTCGCTCCTTTCTGCTCACCCCACCTGCTCCTTTCTGTCCACCCCACCCCCTCCACTTCACCCTTTTTTTTTTTTCATTCCTTGCCATTGATCTGCAATACTAGCCTACCCATAAATCACATCTCCCTTCATCATTATGCATCATCATCCCAGTTCATCCTGCCTACCACTCTTCCACCTCGTCAGTATGCTCTTGACCGTAACTTGGCCTAAAACTGACACCTTCCCTTTTGAATGCTGAACTGTAACATAAGTTTAACAGTAGAATATGGTACTAATTATGAAGAAGTGCTATGGAAAGGATATAGAGCTGCTGTATTGTCATGTAGTACTGTGTATGTTTTTCCTGTACAGTCAAGATGGCAGTTACTGGGTCATATGTTCTTACTGTTGAGATGGCATTTACTGGGTCATATGTTCTTACTGTTGAGATGGCAGTTACTGGGTCATATGTTCTTACTGTTGAGATGGCAGTTACTGGGTGATGTTCTTATTGCTGAGATGGCAGTTACTGGCCTGTATGTTCTTTCTGTCGAGACAACAGTCAAGGGTCCAAATATTCTTATTATAAAGACAGTAGTAGCTGGACCATATGTTACTACCAAGACAGCAGTTACTGGGCTGTATGTTCTTACTATTGAGATGGCAGTTGTTTGGCCATATGTTTTGACTGATGCCCTAAGCTATGAGGTACATCAATAGCATAGTACTGTAAATGGTTTCCTGGGCTACAAGAAACCATTTAATGTCACTCAGTGTAGAATAACCTACAGATACCACTACTGGGGTTGAAGGAATTAATAATAACCTGGTCAAAGGGACAATGAAAATACATGAACAGTTTATGTGTTTATTCAGATAACACCACATTCTTTTAACAGTAAAAGAAAATTGCTGACAGGGAATGTATAGCTACTGATATTGCCAAATTTGACAATAGTTACAAACAGCTTATATGTACTGTACCTTGGGATAAATATTCTTGTTAGATTTTTGTAACACCTCATCCTCACTTGTTATTTTGCCTAAGCAACTTAATGTCTTCATGTACAGTATGTTACAATATAGACCATACTACAGTAAAAACCATAAATATCATACAAGAGAATATTCACAAGTGGTATGAAAAATAAATCCCTATGGAACAGGCTCAACAAAATCTTCATTTCCAGCATATACTGTATACTGTAATTAGGCTACATATGTAAAGACAGTATATTGCAAATATGGTATACATGTAACACTTGTACTAACATATGGATCCGTTTAATGTATTAAGAGTAGGGTAATGCATATACTCTGGCTACTCCACCAGTACAGCTCTTTAAACACTTCCATTTTTCATTGTCCTCTAGCTTTCTCTGACTCTTCTGTCTGTGTGCTAATTTACATCTTAAAGTAGGTTACTGGCTCATGATTAAGGGTATGGAACATGCATGCTGGCTCAAGTAAAAAGTTATATTTTTTCACACTTTCTGATGTCTTCTTTTCACTACTTCCTAGTTGTCTTTACTTAGGTTATATGTAGTATTTTTTCATGCTTACCCTTTTTGGCTGGTGCCATGGAATGTCTGTATCCATTTTCATAAAACAGCTTACCTGTATTAGACTCATGGTCATTGGGGTATTACCCCATTTTAATTTCCCATTACAGTAAGACCTCACTATAACGGACTAATTGGGGCTCAGGCCAGTCCGAAATATGCGAAATTCCGATAAAAGCGACATCCGGACTTACCCCTGCTAATCCGGACTTTTTCCGATATATCAGACATTAGTCCGGATTGCATCAGTGGTTTTCACCACCATTTCAGTATTGTACTGTGTTATACCTTCACTACATTAACCAAATGGTATAATAATACTGTACTGTGCACTGAAAAACATGTCTTTTACTTGTCTTATTGTGGTGAACATAGCTTAAGTTGTCAGGCAGTCCGGACTGCTTTCTGGCTATGTCGGACTTTTTCCGATATATAGGAGTTTAGCCCGGTAGCTCCTCGAGTCCGATAAAAGCGAATTCCGGTCTACTGAAGTCCTTTATATCGAGGTTTTACTTTTCTAATCCACTATTGTTTTGTTGCACAATTCAGACTTAATTGTTTTGCTGATAAGAGAAAGAAATGCTAAGAATAAAAAAATGATGTTTGAAATGGCTCATGAAAAAACGTACTGAATGACAAAGGGGTGCAGGTGCTGAATATAGTTAGGAACCACTGCTTTAGAACAGGGATAATGATAAATAGCTACCACTGACAACCTTAGCCATCAGCTTTCATTACCAGATGTACCAGGGGAACACAATAGTAACATCCGCTGTTATCTGGATGCCACAGCTTCCATGTTTTTACCCTTGAAGTCATGAGTGAGTAAGTCTTAGGTGTTACCTGATCCTTTTGCCTCTGCTGCATTAAGAAATGCTGTTTTTCAGACTCTGTGAGAATTTTAGGCCAGGTGCTGTAGTTTCTCAGGTTCTGTGGCTTTTGTTTTGCTGAAAGACTACCCTGTCTTAGGATAATAGAGTCTCTACCCACCATGTCTGCCTTGCAGAATATCACCCACACTTTCCCTGTGCTCTGTGTTCCTCCCCACCATTGTATTGAGTGTTATGAAAGCTGTTAGATAAGGGTTCCCAACCAATGGCTGGCTGAATATGGGTCATCAGCAATTTCTGTCTGACTAATTATTGTGAGTAATATTTTAATGAATTGCATCTCATCAATGTTTTTACATTCAGTGAAGATAGGATCATATATTATTTACCAGCAGTCAGGCTAGGTGATGCACTGATACAACATAAGTGCATAGTAGAGCTGGGCAGTGCTTTTACTATGTATCTTAACACTTGTCAGCTGTTAGTTTCCACACATATAGTCTTAAAAAAAATATCATTACTCATATTTTCTCTGGTTATTGAAACAGTGCAAGGAATGTTGTTCTATATGTCAGGTTTCAGTAATCATAGATTATTTCAGTTATATCCAGTAAGCAGTAGCTCGATCGGTAGAGAGTTGGCTTGCGGTCCCGTGGGACCCAGGTTCGAATCCTCGCTGGTGCAGGGAACAGTTTAAGGATTTGAATTTCATTAAATCAGGCTTTACTGATCTACCAGAAGACCCGCCGACATGTCGTAAAAATGACCCCGCTAATACCAATACACCAGTCCTGTATGAGACAGCCCTAGCATGTATTCAATATGGACGGTGGGTGTTAAGTGCCGAAGTGGTGACATGTAGATTGTAGGAGGACGACTGGGCCTTGATAGCAGGCTGTGAAGCCTATGCCCAGAGTCGGACACATAAAAAAAATAAAAAAAAAACTGAAATTTTGGTCAACTAATGGTACCCAGGATTGCCAGACAAGCTGAAACATACTGTAGAGAAATACCACCTAGGTTCAGTTTGACTGAACCTGTGGCTAACAATAATTCTTTCTGTGACTCTGGAGAAGTAGATGGATGCACAAAGCATTTGTGGTTGTTTTTAACACAGTGTAATGAATATTTTTCTTTTCATGTGACTTTCAGAAAGTATCATCAGTATCTCCCCCTCACTGTGTATCATTTTGAACCTCTCATCTTATTCTTGCTTGGCTGCTTCCATACAGTATTGCTTAGTTGTGAAGACCTCTTGTAGTGATAGGACTTATGTTTCTCCAAAAGTGACCCATCTCGTATAGACACCAGAACATTTGCTCGATTGTACATCCACCTACTGTACTTTGTTTAATCCACAGCACTTTGGCCCATATTCTTGTGGGAATTCAAACACTTTCTAGTGCCTCTTTCCAGCACATTAGTATCCAGTTGTATGTTATTCATGGAAAGAGAATAGTCAGGTTAAATATGGCACATTAATACTGTATTACATTTTACATGGAAATTAAGAATATATATAATAAGTAACACACAGTGCATTATGATGGCACCTTAATATTTTATTATAAGTGGAAATTACTGATGAAAACTGTTAATGTTTACTGATAAAAGTGACACAGGAAAATACAGCATTATGTTGCAGTGCCCCAAAATACAGCAAACTGCCAGAAAACAGGTGCTAGATAGCCTTGTAAGTCACACAGCATACATCCCTTTGCCATATCATCCAAGACATGTCCAGGTTATATTTCTTGCCTGTTCACAGAAATCAGTCTGATTAAAAAAAAAAAAAAAAAACTTTTAACTCCTTCAGTCCAAGACTGTATTATCTGTTTCATTATTTTTTTCACCTGACTATTTTCCAAAACTTGGAGACTTGGATTTTAAGGGCAAATTTAATCATCCATGGGTAGTAAGAATATGACAGAATAATACATTCTTGAAGTGCAGTAGTTGAAAACAAAGGCAGATTTTTAGAATGAACATAGGTATACATATTGTATATTATCATGAAACAGGAAAACATATACCAAAATATATTTTCATATAACATATCAACAAAACAGGAATCAGATCACTAGCTTCAGGACTGTTCTCACAAACTTTCTGGGACAAAAGCTTGTTTACAATTCCACTGTCTTCCATACTTCACACTTAGGGAATGTCAGTCACCTGCATCCCTGGTGCATCATATAAAAGAGAATCATCTCTGGACATGAAAATAAACCAAGCCTACCAAGCCTCTCAGCTTCAGAATGTTGTAACAGTCAGCAAAAGAAAGTAAGAAGCACAAGAGATAGAATATTAGGAAAACTACAAACTCTAAGCAAATAGAAACATTGGAGCACTAAGTAAGTGTTATAATTTGTGTAATATTATGTATCCTTTTGATATGAAAATTAGGCTAGATCTAATATAAAAAATTTGGTATACCCTATATGTATATTGTAGGTAATTATGGTAGCTAATCCTTTTAGCTTTTATGAATATGTTATTACTGTATACTTAAGCTACCACAATGTTGTTTTTTTCAGCTGAGGAGAACCTGAGCAGGAAGAGTTGAAAACTGTCTCGGATAACCCTTTGGACTGTTTAGAAATTCCCTCAGCTATATAAAATGGTCTGCATTTTGCCTGAATAAAATACCAAAGTGTGTCCTTGGCAATGACAAAGTTAATATACACTGAACCTTAGAAAATAGGGTAAATCATCTAGTTTTATATTATATTCTGTATATACAGGTAACAAAATACAGTATGTCAGTAATCTCTCTAAGGCTACAAAAGTTGAGTAAAACTGTTTCATTTAAAATAATGTATATTTATTTGTCTATTTCATCAGACAGCCTTCTTGATCTAATGGCTGTGATGTCATTATCAGCATCTAGACTGGCGACATCTGCTGATCTCTTGCTGCCACCTTTCAATCTCTTATATATCTTTTCCTTAATCTCCTGGTGTTTGTATTCAAGGAGCATGTGGTTGTTAGGCGGTAAACCAATGCAAGCACGAAGGACGTTTTCAATGCAGCTTCTCTGACGGAATAGTGAATTAATGACAGGGGTGTGGCATGGGACCAGGGATGCCTTGCAAAGATAACTCAAAATGGAGAGAACAGAGTTGAACCGCTGGTATGCTGGCTCCTCCTCAGTCTTGTACTGAATCCTTTCACATAGCTCAGCGAGAACCACCAAATCAAAAATAAGGGGGCTCGCCAGTAGGGAATCCTCGCAGGTGTTGTGTATCACAATTGTATTTGATCCGCCCATCATGATCTCAGAGCAGTATTCATCCATGGCACGCTTGCTGTCCCCGACATGGGGGACATACTTGATCACAACACAATGGTCTGGACCGATTGCTTGCGGGTAGAGAAGCTGATTGGACTCCACCATGTCCTCTACCACCCCACTTTTGGAGATCTGAATGAATAATAAAGACACATATGACAAACTCATCCTTAATTTCATGTTACAGTAAGGCGATGTTAAATGTTACCTTTTTTTGCATACTCTTTTGCAGTTATGTCCATAGCAGAATTGTTAAATAAAGTTTCACAGCTGTCTATGGTTGCTTTATCAGTTTCCCCCAGTGCATGAGGGCCCAAGTGTTTCCTGTAATTCAGGAAATCACATACTACACTAGGTGGTAACCATATAACCAAATGGATGCCTGGTGGTCTAGTGGATTAAGGTGCTCCACCTGGATGGGTTTTAAGAGTTTCCATTTGAGGGGTGGTCAGTTTTTATTACTCACATACACCACACGGGTGAGTGAGGCTGGCCACTCTTGCCTTAAATGTCAGGACTGATTACCCTAGCCCTAAGTTCCTATGCTGCTGATGAGGCAAAAAATGACTGAATAATACATAGACACAGTACACACAAAACACTGTCCTTACTTATAGCAACTGCCTATATTGATTGTGTTAAAGCTGAGAAGTAATCAGTGCAACTGATGACTAAGGTTATTTTAAACTACCAGGCCATTTTTGATATGAGTTAAGATTTTGCAATTTTATTACTGGGTAGCAGTATGCTCAGTTAACCTACAGCATTCCTGGAAAGTCATTCTTATCCAAGGAAGTGATGAGAATACAGTAAAAATTTTCCAAGGTTAGATCAGATGGATACAGTGTGTAGGTCTGATGGCTGTAGCCATCACTCTTAGATAAGTAGGGAAGGCTGGGTTTGGGTACTTTCCCTATTCTCCTTCCCTTTAGAAGGATCTTTATGTTAGGATGGTAGGATGCTCAGGTGGATCCAGAGGATGTAATTTCCCAGTAAAATCTGCCATTATGAGAGTTTTATTATTTAGTATAAAGTTATTTATTTATTTATTTTTTAAAAGTTCAGATGTGAACAAAAACCACCTTAATACATCAGAAGAATATGCATCAAAATGAAAATAGCTTTAAAAAGCATGGTACTGTATGTGTAAAGTCCTTTAAGCAAAATAAAAAAGAAGATTAATCTAATAATAGATTTGCAAGTTTCTGCTAAGCACAAGACATACTGCAACTGAAATAGTACTTATCCTACCTCTTTGGATTTGAATGTCTGTGGAGCACTCAAGTTCTTGCCGTCATTATTCCCCAGGTGGTTGTAACTAACAATGGACTTTGGCTTGATCCCAGCGCTCACCAGGAAGTCCACCAACACGGATTTCAGTTTGGTCTGTCCGGATTTGAAGTCGTCTCCAGCTATGAAAACACCCTTCTTCTCTGCTAGCTCAATGCATCCAGGGATGAAGGTATTTTGTGGTGAACCATTAATGTAGGTTACCTGAAATGGGAGAGAAAAATATAAGGTGTTTGTTCTAGCCTGTGGAAGACCCTTTTAGCTCAGTTGATGACTCTGCATAGCCAGATTGGAGGGTTGATTTGGCTAGTAACCAAGGAGACTGCTGAGTAAAAATATACTGTACTGGCTTTAGCGAAGTGTCCTAGGATAATGCTGTTCATTTTTATTTAGTTTTATTTTGTCTCTTGAAAGGGACGAGAAATTTGCTTGGTTGTTATTATTCACATCTAATTATTATTTAGTTTATTTTGTCAGTTGATGTGGCCAGGAAAATAGAGTGAAGTGGGTTGATATTACACTATCAGAGGATGAAGTGTGAGAAAAGGTACAGCAGGATGGAAGGCTGCAGGCACACTGAGACCAGTGATAATCAGAAATCTTGCATGGAAGTAAAGAAGACATTGCATGACAATATTGTGATCCCCACTCTAACGTATGGAAGGACACAAGAGTGAGAGGAGCAGAAATGAGTTACAATATATGAGTGTAGCAAATGATGTGGAAGGACATACTGTACAGACAAATGTAATAAGGAAGTTTGGGAATGTCATGCTGATGATGCAGATGTACTGGAAATTGGTAGGATAAGTACAGTATCTTGAGATGGCTTGATCATGTAGAGAGAATGGATAATGAGAGGCTGACTAGGTGAATGTTTGTGAATGAGGTGGAGAGGTATGGAGGAACAGGGAGACCAAGGATGAAGTAGACAGATGGAGTGGAGAGGTATGGCAGTCTGATGGCAGATGACCGGGTGACATGGAGGCAGTTTGTGTATGTCCACCCCCTCCACACCTAAAATATCTGGCTGTAGACAGATAGACAGATAAACAGGTACAGATAGTTAGATACAGATAGAGAAATAGATAGGAGGAGGAGGAGGATTTACTAGTTGAACACATACCCCTTCAAGGATGCTGGCCACAGCAAAAAGCGTGGAGGGTGAAACCTCTTTCTCATTCCTCTTGATGCTGTTGAGTAGGTTATCCATTGTATCATTGACACCCGGGATCATGTCACTGTACCTTTCTGTGTTAGCTGTCCAGAGTACAATCACCTTATCCACCCCACTACTATCCTTAAAGTCCCTGATATCCTCCCTTATCTTCTCCATCAACTCTTGCTTGGACCCCTCCAGCACGTTGTCTGCTCTATCAGCTTGGTTGGCGGCAATGAATTCCGGGAAGTATATGGAAGGGCGTGGGGTGATTTTTTTCATGAAGGGTTTCAGTTGGATTTGAAGGTTGTAGTCCAAAACCTTAGCACGTTCCATTGCATCAGCCAGGTTTAAGGAGGATATGTCCCAACCTAGAATCAGTCCAGTATGGTTATGATGGTAATGGTAACACAGATCAGTTTAGTAATTCCTTATTCAGCACCATAAGTGTGCTCAGTATTAAATGAAAATCTCTTAAATTTAGAGTTATGTTCCAGTAGCAAAGAATATTTTCAAAAGGAAGAAAACAAAAATCTGTTTGAAGGATGCAAATACATTATAAATGTCAATGTCCACTTAATGTTGTGACTAGATGCATGTCTGTATGTACTGAATAAATATTTTAATGAAATAAGGGCTATACTAGGATAACTGCTAACCGTGAATTCTGTCAATCCCGGCCCTTCACTGCCCGTCCTCACTGCTCATTAACAGGGTTGTGTTATGTGAAAAGTATTCCTAAAATGATGACTAGCTGTATATTGACAATCATGTTAAGTGAAACCATGTTAAACAAGGAATCACTGTAATGATAATGTGTAATAATAATAATAAATAATAATAATAATAATAATAATAATAATAGAAGTAAAAGTTACACTGATGGCCATTATAATAATAAGAATAAGAATACAGTATATAATAATAACAACAGTAATACTAATAATACTGATATCAATTACAATATTAATAACAGTACAGTAGATGCTCCTTATTCATGTGCAGGCTCGATTATTGGCAGGTTAATACTCTACACTAAATCATTTCAAAATAGTACACAACTTGAAGGTTAATTTTGCAGTGCTTTAACAAGAATGAAATACATTCTAAACAAGTAGAATTTAATCCCTACAACTGCATGAGCTTTTTGGCTTTGGCAAAAATTATTCACAGATATTACTAATCACATGTAGAGGTGTATGGTATGTAGGAGGATGGCTGGGCCTTGTTAGCAGGCTGTAAAGCCTATGCCCAGAGTTGGACACATAAAAAAAAAAAAACATGAATGTTTGAAACATAGCTCCTGTGAACATGGAGGGACCACTGTAGTGTTAGTAGTAGTCATAGTAGTAGCAATATATAATTAGTAGGGACTGACACAACTGGAGATAATTTTGTCAAGACCACACTTCATAAGGTGGCATCTGGTAAGTGAAATAGTAATAATACTAGTGCTGTAACAGCTAGTACTGTAACAATAATAAGTCCACTCACTGGATGTAGTGCTACCTTCAGGTGACTCTACACTAAGTGACATGCCAAATGGTTTCCTGAAACTCAGGAAACCATTTAGTGCACTGAATGGTCACCATATAACCTCTTGGACGCCAGGTGTACTGGTGAGTTAAGGCGCTCCCTCTGGATGTGACCCATAAGGGTTTACATCCAAGGGATGGTTGGGGTTTATTGGTAACATAATGCCACTCAGGGGGAAAGTGATTGGTCACTTCTCGCCATAAATTCTGGGCTGAGTAGCCTAGACCTGGACCCCAACACTCCTGATGGGGCAAAAAAGGATTAGATGAGATACATAGATAACAGTAATAATTGAGATGATATATAAAAAGACCTGCATCCATGTATCTGACCCCATATCTCCAGCTAGAAGAGCAGAGGGCATACGATATTGGCCTTAGAAATAGTAATAACACACATAAGTAAATATTTTTACCATCAAATCAAATGGGACTTGAAGAGGCATGGATGGGAAGATGGGCTGGGATGGTTGAGGAATATGGTGTGTATTCTAGGTGGCATAGGCAGCTTCTTACCATCTCTTCCTGAGCTACTTATTTTGCATATTATAGGAACTGTACAGTACTATCTTTTGTCCCATTGTGCAGTGACTGAAGCAAACTATATTAACTGAAAATGCATATTAATAATCATACAGTTTGCAACTTTATAGTACCTCTTCCTCAAGTAATGTACTTATTTTGCAGATTATTTTAACCCTTCATATGCTGCTGGGCTAAACTACAAACAATAGTGGTAATAGCAATAGTCATAGATCAGGTTCATTTGAAATGTGAACTCGGTAGACTACACGTAAAAAACTGTCTTCTGCAGTCTACCATCCTCCTTTTGAGGGATGGGGAAGTAGTTGAGGGACATTTGTATAACCAGGGATTTGAGCTACATGATTATATCAATGCCATCACATGAAGGCATTCCTCTCTAGCACCAAACTATATAAGTACTATGCATGTATATGGGAGAATAAGATGTAGCTTACACTGCCACCTAGAACATGGCCCTACATCCTCTAATAATGAGTATTACATGGAAAGCCCTTAGCCACAACTACCTGGCCTCTGCAAATGCACATCCACCAAAAGCTTGTTCTTGGAAAAGTTTAGAATTTTTCAGTTATCACCAGTCATGACAAAGTATGCATGGTGTGAGGTGAATTTTAAACACTGGGGGCATATAGAGGGGTGAAGTCCCTCATTTTGGTTTCCACACATCCTAGTTAGGTTTTTGCACATGTATAATGTCATGGCAAGCAGTGGTAAGTGGCTGCTACTAAGGTTTTCCATTGTAGGCCTGTTTGTCTATGGTAGGTGCATGGAACTAACTTTGTGAAGACTTAGCACTGTATTGGAGACAGATAGATAGATAGATAGATCATGGTTTAAGCCCTAAACTCTGATGATTTATTTTTACATCCCCATGAATCATACTGCAGCATTTTTTAGGTACATTTTGTGTGTGTGTGTGTGTGTATTTACCTATTTGTAGTATACAGGAATTGAGCTAAGCTCGTGTTGTCCCGTCTCTATATCTACATTCATCTAATCTAGTTTTAAATACATGAATGTTTTTCGCCTGCACCACCTCTTCGTCTAAGTCATTCCAAATACATATGCTTCTGTTCGGGAAACTGAACCTTTTGAGATCATTAAGACATCTACTTTTCCTCAACTTGAAGCCATGACCTCTTGTTCTTCCATCTTCCAACACAAAAAGATCCTCTCTATCCACCCTTTCCAATTCTCTTACATTTCTAAATATCGTGATCAAGTCACCTCTTTCCCTTCTCTCGCGCAATGTTGGTAACTTCAGTTTTTCCAATCTCTCCTCGTAGGTGAGTTCCCTTAAACACGGTATCATCTTCATTGCCATCCGTTGAACCCTTTCTAGTTTATCAATATGCTTCTTCAAATGAGGTGACCATACCACCGCCGCATACTCTAGTCTTGGTCTTATCATGGTCACTATCAACTCCCTCAACATTTGTGTGTGTGTGTGTGTGTGTGTGTGTGTGTGTGTGTGTGTGTGTGTGTGTGTGTGTGTGTGTGTGTGTGTGTGTGCAGTATAACTCAGAACAGCTTTGTCCAAGTTCTAAGCAGACATTGTGGGTGTTGATAGATGGAGAAGGATGGAGGTAGTACACTCAGTGAAGATGGGTACTGCATGGTAGGGTCAGGGTAGCACATTCTGCAAATATAAACATCATGGGTGTTGGAAGGTTGGGCAAGGAAGGGGGTAGTACTGTACTGTACACTCTGTGAAGAGGAGAATTGTGGATTGGGGAGAATAGCAAGGTGTAAATACACTTATACTGAAGTAAGTCTTAGGTTTTGTTAAGCTAGGAGTGACACTGCCAATAATAGAGAGAATTAACATTAGCTGTGTCTGAAAAACACTGAATAAAAAAAGAGAAGAGTTTGCTATAGTGCATCTGTTTTCACCTGACAAAGAGCTGTAACCCCTTTTTAGCTTAGGCCATGGCCAGGTATATCATATTCAGATTGGAGGGTTGCTGTTGCTATTGTTGCTTCACTCCAATCAGAGTGGCCAAGCAGACTCTTTGACCACAGGTACTGTACAGTACAATATGTACACTTTACAGGAAACTGGTGTTCCGTTGTGGTAAACACTGCCGGCCAGAGTTAGACCACAGTCCTTCCCCATGGTGAGGTGCAGGGAAATATGAGGTTTGGTTCCTGGGTGGACACTGTACAGTACTTGCTTAGTTCCTCTATAGGTTCATAGCAACACCACATATAGGCTTCTTGTCAGACTGAAGGATAAATTTGACTAGTAACCAAGGGGACTCTTTCCTACCTCATAACTAAGGTTCAGTTACTTCCATGCCAACATGATTTAGTACAGTATCTGAGTTATGTGAGTGGCCCAGGTCTGTCTGATGAAAGCAAAGCAGCTATAACTCTTCAGTCAAACAAAAGATAATGCTACTAGAGTATTCATAAAAGCAAAACCAGTTTAATAGACTAGAAAGCAAAATAAAAAGAGCACAGTAAAAACAAAATAAAAGAGAGTATACTGTATATACCATCAATGACAATATCATCCGGGTGTACCATAGGCAGCAAGTCCTTGAGGGGAACGTATACTTCACCCTCGGGTCCATTACCGAGATGCACTGTGCTGGCTTGTGTGATAGAACCTGTGGGGAAAGGATAGTCAGATAAATGTAAAGGTGGAGACAGACAACATGAGACACTTAACTGCAGTGCTTATCTCTGGAATTCATATCTTTGACTCATTAGCCTCAGTACAAGGCTAGTGCACCAGTTACCTCAGTTACATCCCCTTAAATGTAATCTGGGTACTTATTTTTACCTACTAACCTACAATGGGTGGATCAGGTCCTGAATCGTCTGGTACCAGCTGCCTGAAACAGAATTCGAACCCTGGTGTTATCAGGCCAGCAGCATCGTAGTTATACTGTTTTTACCGTAACTTGACCCAAATTTCCGTCCTGCTGTACCTTATTTCACGTAGTTCAGTGGGAGAAAAAGACAATGCTGCAGGTACATCCCTTCCATAGCATTCCTCTGTGACTACCGTGTTAATCTATTGTTACAGCTTACCATTCAGGATGGAGAGATAGCAATTTTAGGGCAAGTTAAAGTGCAAAGAGTATAGTAACACTAAGTACTTGGCTACTGTGGCAGTAAATAAAATAAATGCTTCATGATACAAACTGAATAATAAATTCTGGCACACACACACACACACACACACACACACACACACACACACACACACACACACACACACACACGGG
>JAGKTI010002391.1:0-24278 GCA_018397915.1 Birgus latro
GAGCCTCCCCACACATGAGAGTTGTACTCCATACACGGGCGAATAAAACCCGTGTACAAGTTCAACAACTGTGCAGAGGTAAAGAAAGTTCGGAATCGGCTTAGCACACTTAATCTCTTCGAAGCAGATTTCACAAGAGATATAATATGTTCTTTCCAAGACAAATCTCGAGAGAATGAAACCCCAAGCATGTTCAAGGATGATGCAGGACATAATTGTTCATTATTAAACATTAGTGGGGAATCCTGAGGAAGATTTTGTCGGATTCATAAATGTAAGAACTGAGTTTTTGATGCATTAAAAATAACAAGATTATTTTTACCCCAATCAGAGATACAAGCCAAGTCAGACATTAGGTGTGCCATAGCCTCATCCCTTTTTTGTTGAAGTAACTGCTGAGATGGACGTTGCGGAAACCGAATGGAAAGGTGAAGGGTGGAATCATCAGCATATGAGTGGATAGGGTTAGATGTACAGCTTAGAAGGTCACTGATGAATAAAAGGAAGAGAGTTGGTGACAGGACACAGCCCTGAGGAACACCACTGTTGATAGGTCTAGGAGAAGAACGATGGCCGTCTACAACAGCGGCTATAGAACGACCAGAAAGGAAGCTAGAGATGAAGGCACAGATAGAAGGATAAAAACCGAAGGAGGACAGTTTGGAAATCAAAGATTTATGCCAGACTCGATCGAAAGCCTTCGAGATGTCAAGTGCAATGGCAAAGCTTTCGCCAAAGTCCCGAAAGGAGGATGACCAGGAGTCTGAAAGGTAGGTGAGAAGATCGCCAGTGGAGCGTCCCTGAAGGAACCCATACTGACGATCAGAAAGAAGGTTGTAAAAGGAAAGATGCTTTAAAATTATTCTGTTGAGGATTGACTCGAAAACTTTTAAGACACAGGATGTTAAAGCAATTGGACGATAGTTAGAGGGTTGGGAATGGTCACCCTTCTTTGGGACTGACTGAATGAGAGCAAACTTCCAGCAAGAAGGAAAGGTACAAGTTGACAGACAAAGTGAAAGAGTTTACCTAGGCAGGGTGTAAGCACAGAAACACAGTTTCTGAGGACAACAGGAGGGACTCCATCAGGTCCATATGCCTTGTTAGTATTGAGGCCAGTGAGGGCTGAAAATACATCAGGTGAAGAAATTTTAATGTCAGTCAAGAGGAAGTCAGAGGGGAGAAGTGATGGAGGAATAGCACCGGAATCGTCTAAGGTGGAATTGGAGGAGAAAGTCTGAGCGAAGAGATCTGCTTTACCAGTAGAAGAAATAGCTACAGAGCCATCAGAGTAGAAAAGAAGAGGGAAGGATGATGAGGTAAAGTTCTTAGAAAGGTTTTTGGCAAGGTGCCAGAAGGAGCGAGAAGACTTCGAGCTGGAGAATTGAGAACATTTAGCACGGATGAAATTATTCTTAGCAGAGCGAAGAACAGACTTAGCACGATTCCGGGCAGAAATATATAAAAGATGTGATTCAGGGGTGGGTTGGCCCCGGTACCTCTTATGGGCCCTCTCCTTGTTGCGGACAGCATTAGAACAAGCGTGATTAAACCAAGGCTTTCTTGCATTAGTCAGAGGATATGAGAAAGGAATGTATGCTTCCATGCCCGAGAGAATAACCTCCGTAATGCGCAAGGCACACTCAGATGGCTCCCGGCCATGGAAGCAATAATCATTCCAAGGAAAATCAAAGAAGTACTGCCTGAGGGCCTCCCAATCTGCAGCTCCAAAGTGTCACAGGCGGCGTTTCTTTGGAGGGTCCACAGACCGTACTGGAGCGATAGGACAGGTAATAAGGTTACGATCGGAGGAGCCCAAAGGAGAGAAAAGATGAACAGTGTAAGCAGAAGGATTAGTTGTTAGGAAAAGGTCAAGTATGTTGGAACTCTCTCCAAGGCAGTCAGGGATACGGGTAGGGTGCTGTACAAGCTGCTCTAGGTCATTAAGGATAGAAAAGATGTAGGCTTGTTCACCAGGTGGATCAGTGAAAGGAGAGGAGAGCCAAAGGTGGTGGTGAACATTGAAATGTCCTAGAATGGAGATTTCAGAGAGAGGAGAAATGGATAGAATGTGTTCCATCGTAGAAGTAAGATAGTCAAAGAATTTTTGATAGTCAGTAGAATTAGAAGATAAGTAAACAGCACAGATATATTTAGTCAGAGAATGACAGGAAAGCCGAAGCCAGAGAGTAGAGAATTCAGAAGAATCAAGTTCAGGAACACGAGAGCAAGATAGATCGTTGCGTATATATACACAACAGCCACCTTTGGCTTTGAAATGAGAATAGAGAAAGTAGGAGGATACAGAAAAGGGTTTGCTGTCAGCTACCTCAGACAGCTGGGTCTCAGAGAGAAAGAGAGAGTGAGGTTTAGAGGAAAAGAGGTGGTGTTCAACGGAGCGATAGTTAGAGGAAAGGCAGCGAATGTTACAGAAATGAAGAAGGAGTGAGTCAGACCGGTTCCAGGCAGCTCTGTGAGTCGTCACCGGGTGAGGGGCGGATGGTGGGGGCATTTATGGTCCCCCCCCTGGGGACTCAGAGGCATGATTTTTGTGCGCCTTTTTTTTTTTTTTTTTACTAATTTTGAAAAGGAAGCGTAGTGTGTAGTGTGCATGTAGTTTGGTGTTGACAGTTAGAGAAACTTGTATTGGAGAGCATGCTGGTCTACTCTCTGTGTTACTGAGACACTGAAAAAGTTCAGCAAAGGGGGATGGTCAGGAACAAGTCCTGAAGGCTGATGAAACGGGAGCTCCAGCTCTCCCTGTCATCAGCCTTCCATCCACCTTCCCTGCTCGACTGGTGCTACAGTCTACTCCTAAATGCTTTACAACTTTGGAAAATCCTATGAAAATGTCAAGTAAGTCGTACCCAGAATTTTGAGTGATGATCCTGTAATGCCTGAAAGAGGTGGTATAGCTTAGTTTGTGAGATTGGTAAACCCATTTCTTTTACCAGTCTGCCTCACTAAGGTGAATTCACTACCTGTGTCTATCAGAGCTTGGCATGACCTGATATTCACAAGCAGTGTTATGGCAAGGGATTTTGTTCTCAGTAGCCAATCACCTTGTCCTACCATCTCGCCCTGGACAGTCACTTTGTCCTTTACGACAATTCGTCCTCAAACAATCAAAACATGATCCAGGTGGAGGGTTCAATAGACAGTTACGTTGATCATGTGCCCATGACTTACAGTACAAACACCATGGGGGTCTCTGAATTCTAGCCATGTTCTTCATTTGACACGACAGTTGGTTTAAGGGAAGCTTGTAACTTCTCCCACTTATCTTCTGCTACCTATGGTGTTTGAGAATGCAGTGACTGTGGTTGCTGGGTTGGGGTTGCAGCTTTGGGTTCAGGCCTATCTGCCTCACTTCGTATACCCTATCATTACTACTGGCTCGACGTGCCTGATCCAACTGGCGTTCTTCATTAACTGTTTTCAGGAATCTAGCTAAAGACACATAACTGCCCATGAAGAAGGAAATTTATCCTGGACATACCTAGGCAAGCCTTGAAGGACTTTACACTTAATCAGCTTATCCTTCCTCGGCCAATCACCTGTGGGGAATTTGCTTCTAAGGTGGAAATGATAAACGTCAGCCTGTTAACGAATTTTCTCGGGTCTTCCAAAATATCATATACCTCAGATTCAATACTCTCCCATACTTGTTGTTCATCATACGAACTAGAAAACTGTTTTGTGAAAATTTTCTTCAGATCTGCTCAGGAATTAAGTCTGCCTTTGAATTTCTCAGTCTGTAATAAGGTGGCAATATCTGAGTCTACACTGGCTCTGGCTACAGCAATTGTTTCTTGATCCATACTGGCACAACATTCAACATCTTCAAAGAAACGAGGTAGGCGTCTCACCGCTCGCAACACATGCATTTCTTCGAATTCTGGCAAGGCAATGTCTCTTGACTTTAGGACTGAGCGAACTGTTTGGGGAAATTTAGGCGTTACCTTAGGCGCTTCTGTAAAAGTCATGGTAGATGGAGGTTTTTGTGGATTTTGCAAGGTCTGGTAGCATCCCTGATTACCATTTATGCCAAGAGACAGATTCACTGGGTTTGGGGCATTATTAGCTGGTTGTGTGGGGTTACCTCTAGCTCTAAGTTCCATCACTTCTTCTACTGTACTTATTTTTGGAGTATGTCCTGCTGTGACACTACGATCGTTGTGAGTTCCTCAGTTTCGCTGTTCCTAAGCTGGTCAGGCCTATGAGGTAACACATCTGCTTCTTGTCTCTCTAGGGTTGCGTTAATCTCATTGTCATCTGTGGGAAGGCAGTCCTCTGCTTCAACTTTGTACAAATGTTCCATCTTTTATATCTTTTCCAGCATGCAAATAATTCTAAAAGTAGCACTGTTCCTAACCCAGTTTGCACACACACACTGAGAAATGGTAACGTTGAATCTAAACTCTTCGGTTAGTGGTTTCTGATTAATCCGGGAGTACAATCATATTTTATAGTACAGTACAACTCATCCCTAACTCCTAGGAAAAATCACACTGCTGCCACCAGTGTAACAGGTGTAGGGGTTAACGTCGGGTCGTTTTTCCCTTTCATGCCGACTGCCATCAGAATACCAAGTAAAAGCACAACCCACCCCCTTTACTCCCGTTATTGCAAGCATAAGAAAGAAGGGTAATATAACAGTTAATTACCTTAAGTTATATCTATTAAAGTCTAGGTTATAATCTTATAAGTACACACATTCTCCTGCCTAGTTTGGACCACCACTACTGAAAAATACTAAGAATTCTCAAGACATGGGTGCGTGGGGTGCATGAGGTAGGACTCACAGGAAGGTGTAGTGAGGTAACTATGAGGTATGGTGTTTCCACCGAAACATCTCTTTATCCGCACATTTCTTCCCCCAGCACCTGTGCCCTAAATTTACTTGATTCACACTAGGAAAATACTACTATATGCCATCCTTAGTTCACAGTATTAAGTACAAATTCTAAAATTAGCAGACTACATATTATGGTATTTGTTTGAAAAAGTAGTAGAAGGAGATGAAATTTTTATGAGCTAGAGTTAGATTAGGCAAGTACAGTATACCCTTATACTTCCACTTTCTTCCGACGACCTTGAAAAAGTAAAAATTCTAACTTTTGGGGAGGCTTCCCACATACAGCTCTTCTCAAAAGTGTGGAGTCAAAGGCTTTATGTCTCATTAACTCTCCTCCTCTTGCTGGCTCCCTTCAACCTCTGACTCTTCACCACACTGTTGCATCTTGATGTCTTTTCTGTCGCTACTTCAATGGTATCTGCTCCTCTGAACTGTCTGCTTGCATCCCTCCACTTCTACGACGCGCACATAGGACCCGTCTAGCAACAAACTCATCTCTTTTCTGCCCAATTCTCTAATGCAAGAGTTAATCGTTACTCCCAGTCCTTCATTTATGCAACAGGTCAACTCTGGAACTGTCTCCCTCTGCCTGTATTTCCTGCTGACTACGATCCCCAGTCTTTCAAACACAGTCTGTCCAAGCATCTCGAAATGATCGGATCTTGTATTTGGCTTTCGTTTGTATTGTTTTTGTTTTTTTCTTGGAAGGAACAGAAAGCAGGCTCCTGCCCTTTGGTTTCTTCTTCCTTGCATTAAAAAAAAATCACTGGTTACAAACGAGCATACAGAAATTATTCCTGAAATGCAGGATATAAGTGAAATACAGAATAGCGAAGCTCCCCCTCAACCTCACCTGGGTCAGACACCGACCCGAAGAGGAGATACCCAGGGAGCGGAAGTGAGTGGCTCATGCTCCGCTTAAAACGGGCACACCCGTACCTCTCCTGCACACCCTCTTCATGCTCAGGTAAGCCACAGTGCATTACACCTCCGCCGCACCAGCCATCGCCAGGTTCAGGGTGGGGCTACTCCTATAGCCCCAGACAGCATTCCGGAGTCTGCCACTAGCCGCCCACCTGCTGCTTCCCTAACTCAGTCATACCAGGTGACGGCCACCTTGCTGCATACGAAGAGGAGACGGCCACCTCGCCGCCCTCGCTATAACTCCATAAAAGGAGGAAAAGTGACGGTCACCTTGCCGCACGTTCTCACATCTGGTGATGGCCACCTAGCTGCACACGGGGAGGAGACGGCCAACTGCCGCCCTTGCTCTAACTCCATCAAAGGAGGTATAGTGACGGCCACCTTGCCGCACTCACTCACACCAGGTGACGGTCACCTAGCCGCACACGGGGAGGACACAGCCTCTAGCGGCCCTCGCTCTTACTCCATAAAAGGAGGGATAGTGACGGCCACCTCGCAGCACTTACACACACCGGGTGATGGCCAACTAGCTGCGCTTACACACACTGGGTGATGGCCACCTAGCTGCACACCGGGAGGACACGGCCCCTAGCCGCCCTCACTCTAACTCCATAAAAGGAGGGATAGTGACAGCCACCTCACCGCACTTACGCACACCGGGTGATGGCCACCTAACCGCACACGAGGAGGAGTCGGCCACTAGCCGTCCTTGCTCTAACTACATAAAAGGAGGGAAGGTGATGGCCACCTCACCGCACCTAGGAGATGGTCACCCTGCCGCTCCACTAAAAGAATGAGCACAAGAAAGTGCCCTCACACTCCCTCCCCACAGAGAAGTCCTCACCCTCGACCAACAGCTGGAGAAGGCCTGGCAAGGAACCTTGGTATTGGGGCTCCAAGCCCTTCTCCCTCGACCCCCGGCGACCCCAGCCCCTGTCGGACCCTGTCACACCAAGCTGCCGCAGCCCAGACCTGACGGAGGCCCAGCAATGAGACCGCAGCCCTGGGGCCAGTCGAGATGTCCCTAGGACCCCAGGACGAGACCTCTCCAGCCCCACACGATGCCCCCAGAGTAAGAGCAGGCAAACATGCCTCCTGGCCCTGTTCGGGCCCAGCCCCTAAGCCCAGGCCCTCCCCCCCCCCGTACTCCTGTGGAAGGACCCGCCCTCTCCAGGCATGGGCCTCTGATAACTCCCGGGCGAGATTCTACGGGTCGGCCTCCAGTCAGCCACCGGAAGTCCTGACAACCTGGGGCATCCTGACGCAGGCCGCCAACTGGCCCCAGCCCTCTCCTGCCCTCAAGTCCCCTGGTTCTGTCTATCTTTGTGTGTTATAACTATTTTCTTGTAAAGTGTGTGTTCATGTTGTGGCATAGTTGTAATTTGTTGGAAATATACGTGTAAGGTTGTTGCCCTGCCTTTTTATGCCCTGTTCGCTCCGATTGCCATAATAGAGCCCAATCCGGTCTAGAAAGAGAACCCTGTTCCAGGCTCCGTGTATAAGGGACGAGAAGTCGCACCCTAATTCACACAGCATAACACTGGTGGCCAGCAGTGGTTCTTGACTGGGTGGGTGGCAACAGGGGAACATGGAAAACTTCGGCAAAATGGCAGCAAAACCACATGTTCAAATACCCAAATTTGACCCTGAACAGTATGACATCCACACATAATTGTAAACAGTAAAACCACTGCTAGACATAGCCATCGACACAGACAGGCAGAAAATAGCAGTAACACTGCCACTGCTGGGTAAGGCAGTAGCCACAATCGCACCCAAGATCGTCCCGGACTTAACATGGCCAGAATTTTCCAAGCTTATGACTCAAGCAGTTACCCCCTTGCTAGGGAAAGTTGTAGCACTTGCACAGCTCGACTCCCTTACCTACGACGGAAACCTCAACAACACACTCATCCAGGCCAGGCGACTCATCACCGCCGCATACCCAGAATGCAACGGAAACCCGGGAACAACATATTTTTAATTCCCTGGTCAGGATTCTCCCTAGTACTGTCAGGGAGCACTTCACAATCCATGACCCTACAGGAAACATGGACCAAGATATCCAGCTGGTACGTCGCCTCCTGGCTGCCCATACTACCCCCCAGCAGATTAGCGTGGTAAGCAGATTCCCTACACAAAAGCCGCCGCCAACATGCCCTCCTCACCCACCCCCAGTCCAGCCAAGCCCCACATCAACGCCTTCCATCCCCAAAGCTTACCCTTCACGCAAGCATCCAGACACAAAGGACACCAATTGGATCTCAATCAACCCCTGGGAGTTCATGGCCTGTAGTAACAGATGCTCCCTCCACGACATCAGGGAACAGCTAAAGGCAGCTCAGAGGAAATCCACCACGCCAGGACGCCGTAAGATTTTGGTCCTGGAGGATGAGGGCACCGAGGGCGACACCACCACAAACAACCCCTTAGACCCCGGGGTAACGGAGCCCGAGGATGACGATACACTACAGCAGCTGGATTTTGGATTTTTAGGACTGCCCCTGCACCTCCTCACAGTGGCTGGAGCCACCTCACAGAAATACCACCCCCCAGTCTACAACAAGATGAGACTGGATGGGGTGAAGGCAAGGCTGCTAGTCAATATGGGAGCAGCTAGATCCTGCCTATACAGCCACTTCTACTCCCGTCACCATTCGACTCTTGGTCCACTTTTCCCAACTTCAGCTAACCTTGTAGATGGGGGAGATGGCCCCCTGCCCATACGTGGGGAAACACGGGCCCTACGTGCAGACATGCACCAGGACGTCTCTGCGTTATGCCCTTTCATCATTTTCTACTTCTCCTGTCGTGTGCATGATGGATACCTGGGACTGGACCTTCTGCAAAAACTCCGGACGAGTATCAACCGCCACGGTCATCGACTCCAATTCAACAAATCTCCGGACTCTAGCCCGCAGCCCATCTGCACATGCATGCCCCCCCTTCACCCCTGGTCCCGCCCTCGCCTCCTGGGGTTCCAGACCCCTTGTCTCTCTTCCCACCCCCTGTCCTCACCTACCCCGCTACCATTGCCTCCACCCTTGCCATTCCCCCTCACCATGAGGCCTGGCTGCAACTCACCTGGTCCTCCAGAACCCCCATCCTATTCTCCCCTTCCTTGCTCCCCGGAACCCTTTCCTCCTGCTTACTCGCTTCCACTTTCTTCCCCCCCACCATGACACGGTGCACATAGCTAACCTCTCCATTACCCACCTGACCCTACCAAAAGGGCTAGTCATGGGGGAAATGGAAGAGGCCAAGCCCTGCACACACCCCCGGGCCCCTGCCCTCCTTCCTCCCCTACCCCCGCACCTCTCTCCTCACCAAGCAGACAGCCTATACCACCTACTCCTGGACTATCAGGACCTGTTTGCATCAGGACCAACCGACATAGGCCACACCACCGTCCTGACCCACGAGATCCACACTGAAGGACCACCAACCTGCCAACCATCTCAGCAGAAAAACCCCCACCAACAAGCTGAGGAGGACTGGCAGGTCTAGGATATGTTAGATGCTGGCGTCATCTCACCCTCCACCAGCGTACTAGTTAAAAAAAAGGACGGGTCAATGAGGTTCTGTGTGGACTACAGATGCCTAAACAACGTCACTGCCAAAGACGCCACACCCCTGCCACGTATCGACGACTTCCTTGACTTGCTATACAGCGCGTCCTAGTTCTCCAACTTAGACCTCCAGTCAGGGTATTGGCAGGTTTCAGTACACCCCACCGACAGAGAAAAGAGCACGTTCTCCACCAGCAACGGGAGACATTACGAATTCAACGTCCTGCCACCTTCTCGCATCTTATGGAATCCATCCTGAGTGACCTCACATGGGAAACTTGCCCGGTCTACTTGGAAGACGTCATCATCTTTAGCAGAACTTGGGCTGACCACCTCCACCGCCTCAAGCAGGTTTTCCAACGAATCAGGCAGGCCGGGTTATAACTGAAATCATCGAAGTGCGTCCTGGCAGCACGCTCTGTTGCCTTCCTGGGACATATTATCTCGCAGGAAGGAATTGCCCCCAATCTAGACAAGCTCCGTGCCATCGCGGACCTCACTCTCCCGAAAAATGGAACAGAAGTCCGAGCTTTCCTGGGACTCCTACTACCGACGTTGCAAAGCCCCTCCACGATCTGACTAAAAAAGGAGAACCCTTTTCGTGGACAGAAGACAGGGTCACCACCATCAACACCTTGAAAAACAAGCTGATCACAGCCCCCGTTGTTGCCTTCCCAGATTACAACCTGCCGTTTCGTCTATACACAGACGTATCCCTCATCGCGATAGGTGCCGTCCAAGCACAAGTACAGGAAGGACGAGAGAACATTATCGCATGTGCCAGCCGGACTCTCCACCAAGTGGAGAAAAACTACGCTGCCACCAAGCGCGAATACCTCGGAATCATCTGGGCCCTAGAACACTTTTGGGCCTACCTCTCTGGCACAAAGGTCACCATCATCACCGGCCACCAGTCACTCCAATGGCTCCAACAATTGAACACCCATAATGCACAAATCATCAGGTGGAGGGAGACCTTAGAAGATTTCCACTACGAGATCTCCTATCACCCCGGGAAACTCCACACCAATGCTGATGCCCTGTCCTGGCTCCCAATCCAGGCCATTCACCCTACGTCTGAACTGATCCAACGATGGCATGATCAAGATCGACCAGACTGGATACCCGCCCATATCTTTTCTAGACTTAACCAACAGGGCGATCACCTCTTCACACAAACAGGCCACATCGTGCTCGACCCCACAACGGCCCTGGACACCTTGAACCATCTCTATTCAGACAATGGAATCCACCTGGGCACGAAGAAATTACTGCAAGTGTTTTGAGATATTTATTGGATGACCAGCTCTTCCACCTTGGCCCAACAAGAAGTCCGAGCCTGCTGCTCCTGTGCCCTTGGAAAGGACATCACCCATACATCCGGTCGCACAGGCAAAATAATAACTCACAAACCCTGGCAACTCTTGGCCGTTGACGTTGTAGGCCCCTTACCCCCGAAAGCCGGCTGCCGTTACATAATCACGTTCGTGGACAGCTACTCCAAGTTCCTCATCGCCTGTCCAGCAAAGGATCACCACACTGTAGCAGTAGCTGAAGCCCTCGTCCGCCACATCTGCCCCTATTTCGGTGTCCCACAGGCACTACATTCTGACAACGTGCCGGAATTCACCGGGAAAGTGTGGAAAGAACTCGCCACTCTTTTTGGATTTCAGATCTCCCACTCCTCTCCCTACTGGCCCCAAGGAAATGGTATCTGCGAAAGGAGCCATCGCACCCTCTTAAATCAGATGCGCACCCGAATAGAGGAGACCCAAAATGAAGACTGGCCCGCCCACATAAAAATCGTGCAATGGGGACTAAACACCTGCCCCAGAGAAGACGGTATTTCTCCCCACGAGCGTGTTTTCGGGAAGCCCCGCTCCTCCTTCCCCTCATACATCACCTCAAACCACCGACCAAGTCACCAGTGTCCGATCCCCTGAACCACCTAAAGAGCCGATTACACCATCTGCAAAAACAACAAGACCTCACGCCTGACACCCGCCCCACCAACCCTCACAAACCTGGAGATACCGTTATGGTGGCCTGACTACCAACCCCACCCAACTCACCCCACGATTCGTGGGCCTCTACACTATCACCAACATCCCCAACCCGTACCAAGTCACCATTGACTACATCAACACCCAACGTTCGTATAGTACCCGATACGTCAGACCATATACCCTGAACAAAACGCCGCACGTTCCACCACCTACGTCCCCCAGCCCCACAGCTGCATCACCCCCCTCCTCCCATACCTCATCCGCCGATTCGTATTCCCTTTACCTTACCCCCTCTCCCTCCTCCACATCATCGCCCCTCCCCTACTCCTCACCTGCTCCCTCCTCGCCCCACTCATCTCCCTCCATTTCCACCTCCCCCAACACTGCATCAAATCACTCGCACACTCTCATGCCGCCTCGGCCGAGTCGCATTCCACTAGCCTTGATCAGCCATCCTTACTCACACCACCATGCCAGCTTCATTTCACACCTCCAGAACAAACCGCACCCTCCCATCCACACCGCATTTCCCCAGCTCAACCCTCCCCCACCCCTGTCACCCCACCAATTCCACCTTCCCCACCACCCCCAGCCACCTGCAACAAATGCTCCACATCCTGCGCCCCAGCACCTCCGTCCCCGCCCACGCCCACACTCACCACCTCCACCACATGTTCTGGGCGAATCTCACACCCACCCCAACGATACAACACCATCCCTTTCCTCTCACAACCCACCACCCCGACACCACCCAACACCAACCAAGTAATGCTCCGCATTCACCAGGCCCTGGTGGCAACACAGCCACCCGCACTCCCAAGGGGCATCAACACCGCCAACCACCGGCATAAAACACCAGCCCTCCCGTCGGTGGCCAGCATACAGCCACAGTCCACCATCACCACCACACCATCCCCAGCCATGAAGATCTGCCATGTCACCTGGGTCCCCATCACAGGCAAGAAAAGGCACGTTCGCGGGACGTTTCACCTGCGGCGCTTCCATCAGGAGTCACTCCAACCCTCCACACTGTACATCACCGTCAGCCCAGACCACCAACCGGACTACTTCACCACCCACTGGACATCCCTTCTGAAACACCTCACACCTCAACACCAAACCACCAGCACCTATACATACCACCTTCATGCACGGGGACGTGATTTTTTTACATCGACGGTGGTGAAATGCAGGATATAAGTGAAATACAGAATAGCATAGCTCCAACTCAACCTCACCTGGGACAGACACTGACCCGGGGAGGAGATACCCAAGGAGTGGAAGTGAGCTGCGCATGCTCCGCTTAAAACGGGCACACCTGTACCTCTCCTGCGCGCCCCTCTCGTGCTCAGGTAAGCCACCGTGCAGGTAGCAGTAACAGTGCATTACACCTCCGCTGCATCAGCCGTCGCCCGTGGCTGGAGTTACCCTCCAGCCACTGCACTGGTATATATTTGTCCGGGGGATGGGCTCTGCCCCCCCCNCCCCCACGCCAGCGTCCTCTGTCGCCATGCAGAGGACGACCCCTTGTTATTATGGGGGGATGGGCTCTGCCCTCCCCCACGCCAGCGTCCTCTGTCGCCATGCAGAGGACGCCCCCTTGTTTACTTACTGCCACCATCTGACGGGCTCTCCACCCCGAGCCCGTGCCACACCAGTGTGGCGAATCTTTAAAAAAAAAAAAAAAAAAGCCATCGCCAGGTTCAGGGTGGGGCTACTCCAATAGCCCCAGACAGCATTCCGAAGTCTGCCACTAGCTGGCCACCTGCTGCTTCCCTCCCTCAGTCATACCGGGTGATGGCCACCTCGCCGCCCTCGCTATAACTCCATAAAAGGAGGTAGAGTGACGGCCACCTTGCCGCATGCATGTTCTCACACCGGGTGACGGCCACCTAGCTGCACACGTGGAGGAGACGGCCAACAGCCCCCTTCGCTATAACTCCATAAAAGTAGGTAGAGTGATGGCCACCTTGCCGCACTCACTCACACCAGGTGACGGCCACCTAGCTGCACACGGGGAGGACACGGCCCCTAGCCGCCCTCGCTCTAACTCCATAAAAGAAGGGATAGTGACGGCCACCTCAACGCACTTACGCACACCGGGTGATGGCCACCTAGCCGCACACGAGGAGGAGTCGGCCACTAGCCGTCCTTGCTCTAACCACATAAAAGGAGGGAAGGTGACAGCCACCTCACCGCATCTAGGAGATGGTCACCCTGCCGCTCCACTAAAAGAAGGGGCACAAGAAAGTGCCCTCACACTCCCTCCCCACAGAGAAGTCCTCACCCTCGACCAACAGCTGGAGAAGGCCTGGCAAGGAACCTTGGTATCGGGAGTCCTAGCCCTCTCCCCCAACCCTTGGCAACCCCAGCCCCTGTCGGACCCTGTCACACCAAGCTGCCGCAGCCCAGACCTGACAGAGGCCCAGCGACGAGACTGCAGCCCTGAGGCCAGTCGAGATGTCTCTAGGACCCCAGGACGAGACCTCTCCAGCCCCACGCAACGGCCCCAGAGTAAGAGCAGACAAACACACCTCCTGGCCCTGTTCGGGCCCAGCCCCTAAGCCCGGGGCCCCTCTTCCCCCCCCATACTCCTGTGGAAGGGCCCTCCCTCTCCTGCACGGCCCTCTGATAACTCCAGGACGAGATTCTACGGGTCGGCCCTCAGTCAGCCACTGGAAGTCCTGATGACCCAGGGCATCCTGACACAGGCTGCCAACCAACCCCAGCCCTCTCCTGCCCTCAAATCTCCTGGTTCTGTCTATCTTTGTGTGTAATAACTATTTTCTTGTAAAGTGTGTATTCATGTTGCGTCAGAGTTGTAATTTGTTGGAAATATACGTGTAAGGTTGTTGCCCTGCCTTTTTATGCCCTGTTCCCTCCGATTGCCTTAATGGAGCCCAACCCAGTCTAGAAAGAGAACCCCGTTCCAGGCTCCGTGTATAAGGGACGACAAGTCGCAACCTAATTCACGCAGGATAACAATTCCGCACTGTAACAATGCCACGGTGAACAAAGACTTTTTCCAACATACCGTTCACTTCATTTCTTGTTAATCACTTGTCATTTTATGATAAGATTACCTCATGCTACATTTAATGCGTCTATGAGGAATATATGTGTCAGTACTAACCTCTTTATGAGGGCAAAATAACCTACAGATCCATAGGATGTATGAGTGCGAGATGTTTTCCTACCTAGCTTTGCTCCACATCGTCTGACAGACAAAGGCAAAGGGAGTCTGCTACAGGGATGAGATGAGGGAAACTTCCATTTACCAACTTTTTCCTTAACAAATTTGGCAGTACGAATTTAATATGAGAGGAAGGGTTATTGAATACAATTATTATCGTGCACTCGTCTGTTTTTAATAATTCAGTTTTACTAGGATTTTAGGGAATCAAGGGGAAAGCTGAAAGTTACGTCACACTGGAAGAAGTCACGTCAGGTTCGCGGGTATCTGAGTTAAGGATGGCGGGCAGTTTGAATCCAATCTCATGCCCATATTATTCATGGAGCCTTAATATTAAAGTAGAAATATTATTGTGCTTATTTTAGGTGTCGAGTGAAGGGAAAAGTCTTACTCAGAACTTATAGATGACTTCTGCATATTACTGACACCATTACAACAGGAGCCAGTGCGGTTGGACCTTTAGTAGACGATGATCCAACATCCCCAACCCCTACCAAGTCACCGTCCAATATCACAGCACCCAGCCCACTTACTGTAACCGTCACATGCGCCCATTCCCAACCGATGCCTCCTGACAACATCACACTCATATCCCTGCCCGCCGCACCACTTCACCACTCACAACCCCAGACCCCTCATCTGACTCATACACCTGCTATTTCACACCCTCATCATCATCATCATCCTCACCCACTTCCTCCTCCCCTGTCAACTCCTCCACCTCCCCCTCCCTCCATTCCTCACCATCCCCCAAACCACCCCCGACTACCTCACCTAACACCTCGGCTCCCACCACCACACCACCACCACAGGTCCAGCCACCCGACCAGGGGACCCCAGTCCACCCCCAGCCACCCTGCCATGTCTCCAACACCGCACACCACCTGCCACAACCCCTACACCCACACAATCCTCCCCCCTCTCTCCCCTCGCTCCACACCCACGACCCGCTCCTGACCACACACCAACTCCCCATCCATCACCACCACCACTCCACCACCAAACACCTGGACTCCACCACCTAAACCACTGACATGTACAGCCACCACACCACGTGGCCGCACTTCCTGCTCACCACCCACACCCGTCCCCACCACCACCACAACCAGATCTAGCTGCCTCTTGCACCCACCGGCCAGATACACAACCACACCCTCACCCACACCCCCAACATCACCCACACCACCAAAACCACCCACCCCCGCCCCCCACACACCCAACGCATCCCCCAAAACACTACGATGGAGACTTCCACCAACACAACTCCCCAGGGAGAGGATCTGTACCTGCCTTCGGCGACCGCGTAAAAGCCAGACCACCTCATAAGTCACCAGTATTCAACCAGAAAACACTGGCTGCTTACCACCACCAGAGATGAAGATACGCCGTGTAACCTGGGCTCTCACCCATGGCAAGAAACGGTGCATCCATGGGATGCTTCACCTCTTCCACCTCCTTCGGGAGACACCGCAGACCTCAACCCTCTACATCACCTATGCACACCACCTGGAACCAACATAACCACCCATCACTGGACTGCCCTCCTCCATCACCTCACACCAACCCACCGGACCACCACCACGAACACCTACTGCCTCCAGCCACGGGGACGTAACTTTCCCCCCCACGACGGTGGTGAAATGTCCACCCCGACGGGACACCACGGGAGGGGTGGCACAACACCCACCCCACGGAGGGACAATGGGGAGGCCACATCAACCCCAGAAGGAAACCACAGGGAGACGCATAGAGGACCAGGGCTAGACAGGCCTACATCCCCCACTACCTTGCACCCCTCTTACCCTCAGCCAAGCCAACTCCAACCACGCAGCCCCAGCAGGTTACTCTCCAGCCGGGCCAGCACTCGCCAGGATCGAGATGGGGCTTGTACTTCTTACAGACCCAGACAGCAACTTGGTGACAGCCACTGCCCGCATCTGGGAAGAGACGGCCACTGCCCGCTCTTCGTCTGCAGTCACTCCTGAGAGTAGGACCTTGGTGATGGCCACCGCCCGCACTGGCAGGAAAGAGATGGCCCACGCCCACTCTTCGCCTGCTGTCCCTGGGGCTAGAGGAACCTCGGCGACGGCCATCGCCCGTGCCAGGGAGGGAACGGCCACCGTCCGTCAGTTGTCCCGTACCCCTGTGACTCCCCCTCACGGAGGACGTCCCTTGCTTGCCTCATCCCTCCAGAGGCCGAGTGGGACACCCCTCTCTCTCTCTCCCCACAGAGGCAGTTCCCAGGAGGAGTTGCACCTGGAGGAGGTCTGGCGAAGCCCTGTCATGAGTCTGGGAATTCGTGTCTTGCAGCCAGCGCCCCGATGGCACCCCGCGCTGTCGAACTCCAGGAGGAAGGGATGCCACAGGCAGCACCTGACAGCAACCTGGCCCGAGAGAGAAAGCAGCCCTCGGACTCCCAGGGGTGTCCTCAGAACCCCAGGCGTGACCTCTCCAGCCCCATTGGACGGCGACCCGTCTCCAAGAGTGGGCGCAAACAAGCATGCCTACTTGCCTTATTCAGTCCCAGTCCAAAGGACCGAACTCCTCATTGAGGCCCCACCAGGGAAGGGCCCCTCTCCATGCCGCCCAGCAGCTCACTCTGGACGACTCGGCCCCTGGCAGTGGTCCCGTTCCTCCTAAGAGAAGGCACACCTGACGAGACCCCTCCCACAGCTGGCCAGCACCTGTAGGCAGCCCTAGACTTCAGTAGCCCCAGCCAGAGTCCTCCTGTCCTGATAGTGACTAAAATCTGTAGTGTCTTGTGTAAATATTATATTCATATTGTTCACGGTGTTGTGTGAATATAAGGTAATATATGTGCAAGGTTGGTTGACCAGAGATTTTATGCCCTGTTCTTCTAGTTGTATGCACTAGACCCGGTCTAGAAAAAAAAACCACATTAGTCGCACGTGATCAAAGGGCAAGTAGCTGAACTTTGAACACGTCGCATAACACAAATTTATGTATATATTGAACAACCATGAGGACATCACACAACCTTGTCATATGCCCACACTGATCGTGAACCAATCACTTAGATGCCCAGTTACCCTTACACATGCCTCACTACAATCATAAAACTTCTTGATGGCACCTAGCAGCTTACCATCTACCTACACCATATATGCGCAAATCTTTCCGCAATCCTTCTCTGTTTACGTTGTCGTATGCTTTTTCCAGATCCATAAATGCCATAAACACCTTACAGTCCTTCTCACACGCCTTCTCCACTCTCTGTCTTACTGGAAATATTTGATCCACACATCCTTTGCTACTCCTAAAGCCATCCTGTTCGTCACTCACTAGGACTTCTGATCTCTCGCTTACATTCTCTGCGATAATTCTTCCACATACCTTCCCTACCACGCTCAACAGATTTGTGCCACGATAATTCTTGCACTCACTTTGCTCATCCTTATTTTTGTGCAGGGGTACAAGCACTGCTTTTTTCTATTTTACTGGCACAGTTTCACTCATCCATGCTGTTATGCTGCGTGTATACGGGCGTGACTTCTCGTCCCTTAGACACGGAGCCTGGAGCAAGGTTCACTTTCTAGACCAGGGGCTCTTTTAAGGCATTCAGTGGGAACAGGGCATAAAACTTAGGGCAACAACCTTACGTGTATATTACCATAAATTACAACACAATATATATGGCACACATTACAAAGAAATAATGTCACACACAGAGAGACAGGGCAGGAGGACTTGGCGACAGGAGGGTGTGACTGGGGCTTGCTGTAGGATGAGGCCCAGTGGTAGTGGAGGGCCTGGATCAGTGGCTTGCGTCAGGTGGCCCTGGGGTCGTCGGGGCTTCCGGGGCCTGCAGAAGGCCGACCCGTCGATGTCTCATCCAGGAGTGGTCAGAGGGCTGTGGTAGGGGGTGTGCCCTTCTGCAGGAGTATGGGGGCTCGGGCCTAGGGGCTGGGCCCAAACAGGGAGAGTAGGTGCACTTGCCTGCACCTACCCTGCTGGCAAGGAGGTCGTCGCACGAGGCTAGGGGGGTCTCGCCCCGGGGTCCTGAGGACACCTCGGCTGGTTCTGGAGCTACGGTCTCACTGCTGAGCCTCCGTCAGGTGTGGGCTGCGGCAGCTTGGGGCGGCAAAGTCCCTACATTGGCTGGGGCCGCCGGGGGTCAAGGGAGAGGGCTAGGACTCCAGACACCAGAGGTCTTTGTCAGGCCTCCTCCAACTGCTGGTCGAGGGGGAGGATGTCCCTGTGGGGAGAGAGGGGGAGGGCACCTGCCGTGACCCTTTCTTTTTGTTCTTTTAGTGAAGCGGCAGGGTGGCCGTCTCCTAGGTGCGGCAAGGTGGCCATCACCGTTCCTCCTTTTGTGGAGTTAGAGTGAGGGTGGCTAGTGTCCGTCTCCTCCCCGTGTGCGGCAAGGTGTCCGTCACCCGGTGTGAGTGAGTGCAGCAAGGTGGCCATCACTATACTTCCTTTTGTGGAGTTAGAGCGAGGGCGGCTGGTGTCCGTCTCCTCCCCGTGTGCGGCAAGGTGGCCGTCACCCGGTGTGAGTCAGTGTGGCAAGGTGGCCATCACTATACCTCCTTTTGTGGAGTAATAGTGAGGGCAGTTGGTGTACGTCTCCTTCCTGTGTCCAGCAAGGTGGCCGTCACCCGGTGTGAGTAAGTGCGGCAAGGTGGCCGTCACTCTACCTCCTTTTGTGGAGTTATAGCGAGGGTGGCAAGGTGGACATCACCCGATATGGCTGAGGGAGGCAAGCAGCAAATGGGCAGCTGGTGGCCGACTCCGGGGTGCTGTCTAGAGCTAAAGAATTAGCCCCACCCTGAACCTGGCGATGGCTGGTCCGGCGGAAGTGAAATTTGCCATGACTGTAACCTCTGTGGCGGGTTACCTGAGCATGAGAGGGGTAAGCAGGAGAGACGCAGGTGCTCCCATCTTGTACTGAGCCTGCGCCACTCATTTCCGCTCCCTGGGTATCTCCTCCTGGGGTGGGTGTCTTGCCCAGGTAATGTTGATGGGGAGCCTCGGTATTTCGCCATGTACTGATGCTCTGCATTTCACATGCCTTCTTACATATCTCCAACAAGCACTTCATTCAGCTCTCTCCACTACACTTCATCACTTATGCATACACCTTATCAGCCCCAGCTGCTTTCCCATTATTCAGCCGCTTCAAAGCGTTCTTTGTATCCCCGCCAAACCAATCATGTTAACAGTCGCTTTGCTTTCTCCATGCCCATTCATCAGACTTTCAAAATATTCTTTCCAACTGGTCCATACTTCATCCTCATGGGTTGATAATAAAATGCACATCAGGAAATTAGTTCCCCACCCACGAAGGTATGACAGAGGTGCAACCCCCACCCCAGGAGGGAACAACAGGGAGGCTGAGAAGCAGCGCACAGAGTCAGGACTACGGGGGATTATCTCCCCCGCTACCTTACGCCCCTCTCGCCCGCAACCAACACCAACCGGAGTGTGCAGTAACATCACGCTACACTCCGCTACACTCCACCTGGGCCAGCGCTCCTCAGGTTCGGGGTGACGGCCACCAGCCACAGCAGGGAAGAGACGGCCATCTACCGCTCTGCAGCTGCTACCTTCCCTCAGCAGGACCGAGTAGCGGCCACCAGCTGTACCGGGGGGGGAGACGGCCAATCACCACTCCTTGTTAATTACCCCTTCTAGAGACAGGGTTTCGGTGACGGCCACAAGCTGCACCAACAGACAGGTGATGGCCACTAGCCATACCTCGACTGCCTCCTCAAGATGGGACAGCAACTTGGTGACGGCCATTAACGGCACCTGCAGGAGTGACAGCCACCAGCCGCATTACTCCTGCGGTACCCCTGGGGAGCAGGACTCATGTGACGGCCCCAAGCCGCACCAGTAGGCAGGTGATGGCCACTAGCCACATCTCGTCTGCTTTCCCAAAGGGAAGGGAGACATCAGTGATGGCTACTAGCTGCACCAGCAGCCTGGTGACGGCCATCTGCCGCATCAGGGGTTTAGTCTCCTTGGGGTATGACAACTTGGTGATGGCCACTAGCCGCACCGGCAGGTGTGTGATGGTCACCAGCTGCATTCTGCTCGCAGTCCCTCAGGAGCATGGGAACCCAGTGATGGCCCCTAGCCGCACTAGGCAGGAGACGGCCACTCGCCGCTCCATGGCTGCTGTTCTAGGGGACTTGGCAACAGCCACTAGCCACGCCAAGGAGAGAATGACTATGTACCACCCCTTGCCCTGTACCTTCCCCCTTCGAGGACTTCCCTTGCTCGCCCACCTCCACCTGCAGCAGAGCGGGATCCCTCACCCTCACTCCACTAAGAGACCCTTCTCTGGAGGAGCAACCCCTGGAGGAGGTCCCCCCGTGGTATTCCCCAGGGTTCAAGCCCTACAACCTGCCCCCTGGCGACACCAACCCCTGAAAGACTCTTCACGAGGAGGATGCCACCGACCCCACCGGACGAAGGCCCAGCCAGTGAGAGACCGCAGCCCTCGGACCCGCCAGGACAGCCCTGGGACATCGAGATTAGGCCTCACCTACCCCGCCAGACAACGTCCTACAGAATGGGTGCAGACAAGTGCGCCTATATAACGAAGGAAAATTATTGTAGTGTCCCCTTATTCAAATAACCGTTTTTTTAAATTGAAGTTAACCACTTTCTGGTTAGAGCCACGTTACGCAATGTTCATCCGCATTAAGTAGTCACCTGTACATATAGTATCGTTCATTTAAAAATAGTGTAACAGCTTTTTACGTCAACTGTGATAACAGCAAATAGGATTAGTTTAGAAATTATCCATTTAGTCGGAAAGTAACGTATTCTTAAGGAGGTTAGGAAAATAATTTTAAATCCGTGCCACGCACTGGGGTGTGTGTGAGAGTGCGAGAGAGGCGTCGGGGAGGACTCTGAGCTGAGCTGCGATGCCAGGCGGACCTGCGTTCGAGAGAAGTCCATATTTCTCCCCTTCGTGCTGAGGAGTTTGGAGATGGGGAGTGTCCTGGGAGTCTGCTTAAGAGTTTGGAGATAAGGAGTGCCCTGGGAGTTTAGCTGTGTTGCCAACTGATGCTGGGTCGGAGGACAGCAGGATATCTGTGTTCGAGGTTAGCCATGGTAAAGTTCTGGCCTTGCACCATGGATGGTGGGTACCACGTGTAAAGTAAGGTAGATTATACACATGTGTTAGCCAGTCGTTTGGACAATTGAGTGAGAAACTTTTGAATTTAGAAAGTGTTTTGGGAAAAATTGTGGCACAGTATTGTTCTTTCGGCTTCGTCGTTATTATCTTGTGAATTGTGAGGAAAAGGGTAGGTATATCTCTCTCATTCATATTGAAGGTAAATCTGTAAAGTGAATAATAGGTTACTGGAAGTGTGTTTTTTTTTTTTTTGAGGATTGTGAAGTGCTTAATCTCTATTTTAGAGCATTAACTGTGATTTGAGTAACCTATTCACTGGCACCAGGCTAGAGTCAACTTTCATATCAGAATCTTTCAACAGACTGACTATTTTTTTTATATCTGTCTAAGCAGGGGGCTAAAATTTAAAAGAGTTTTTGTTTGTTTGTCACCCCGTGGTCATACCCATGCTCCTTTATCTCTTGGGATGGTATTAGAGGTTTAAAACATGGTTTATCAAGAGTACACCCAGAGGGTGGTGCGTTGAGTGTAAATGACTTGATTTTCTAGTATATTTGGAATGTTAATACTTGACCAGACTCATCTCTAACCAAGTTGTTGTACACTATCTGTCCAACCAATTGTGAACCAGTCACTATCGAACTTATTTTCCATTCCTGCATTTTATTTGAGTTTCGGAGCATGTAATAAAAATCCGTGTAATCCCGCATTCATACTGGTCGTCTTCCTTCCCTTGCTTAAGAAGACTGCACATGGCTTGCCGGTAGTAATGGTATAATGTTTTTGTTGAGAGTGTCCTGAGGTAATTCGCACAGAGAAGAGAACTAGTGGAGAGGAAAACGTTCATGCCCTGCCGAAATCCAGCAGACCGAGTTTCTCATGATTTATACAGTATCAAGGTCTTCGCTTGTCCCCATTCTGTTACAGGTCCACGGCTGATCAGGCTAATCGCAACCCTTGTGCTACCCCTAATGTCACGAGCATTACCCGTAGGCTGATCTAAAGGAAATGTGATACTAATCCTAAATCTTCTTAGACAGTCCAGTCTACCCAACACAAGGCTGGTGGCTTATCCTATCTCCAGTTATGTCCCATTACAAACTGGTGGCAGTTTAGTATTTCAAGTTATTTCTCATCACATACTGTTGGCAATTATTAAAAATTAAAATCAGTTCAAAAATTTCCCAATTACATTCTGGTGGTAGGCAATTATAGAAAAACATAAATTTTTTCTCATTACACCTACTCTCCCTGTTCGGGCCAGAGGCCCGACCGTAAGGCCTTCCCCCCTCAGTGGCGGGCACCTCACCACGCCGCCCTGTAGCCAACCCCGGACGACCCGACCCCCAGTCTTAGTCCCGTACCACCGGACGAAGGCCGCCTCACTTGACAGGACCTCCACGGCACTGGGCAGGCACCTGTAGCAGCCCAAGACTACGCCACCCCAGCAGTAGTCCCGTGTCACCGCATGAAGGCCACCTGGCCAGATGGGACCTCCACGACACTGGCCGGCACCTGTAGCAGCCCAAGGCTACGCCGCCCAACACAGTCCTTCGATCCTGTCTATAGTGCCTACTCTCTATTGTATTGTGTTTCATATTGTCTAGTACTGTATTCAGCTGTAATCAAATAAGGTAATATACGTGTAAGGTTGATTGCCCGAAGTTTTTATGCCCTGTTACTTGAGTTACTAATACCTAACCCGGTCTAGAAAGAGGACCCCGCTCTAGGCACCGTGATTAAGGAACAAGCAATTGGGCCTTAAACCCGTTGCATAACAAATACAGTAATCCCTCCAATATCCGTTGTAATAGAGCCAAAGGCATGTCCGAACAATGGTTTTGTCCGGATATTGGTCCTGAACCTCCAGCACTGGGTTTTCATGACCCTAACCTAAATCAGAAAACTACCTTCCTACCTCCCTAGTGGACATGTATAGCACTTATTTAGGTCCCTTTTCACCTAAATAATGCACACATAGCATGAATTTATTGAATTTTGACCAAAAAATGATGATTTAGAGGTGAGTGAGTCATAAGAGCTCAGAACATGCCAGCATAGTATAAGTAAGTATCGGACATGGAAATCATCTTTTCTCACATTTTATGCACTAAATTATTGGATACAAAGCATCAAATACAGTAAATGATGTTAATTACTACCAGAAAAATGGAGGTTAGGTTAAGTTAGGTTAGGTTTAGTTAGGTTAGGTTAGGTTATGACTGGACATGAAATTCACTGCTTCAACCTTTTTCATAGCTGGTGCACTTAATAACCATGCATGGAAGAATTAAATTAAAAGCAGGAAATTATGATTAACACAATGTTAGGTTGGGTTAGGTTAGGACCGAACATGAGATTCACTGCTTCAACCTTTTTTCTAGCTGTTTTACTTAAGAACCATGCATGGAAAAATTAAATAGCAAGCAGGAAATTATGATTAACATTTAGGGTAATTTTTTAACACATGTACAGCATGATGAAAACAGGTTAGGCATGAAAATCTTTATGGTAACCATAGGTTAGGTTAGGTTAGGTTAGGACCGGACATGAAATTAACTGCTTCCACCTTTTTTCTAGCTGTTTTACTTAAGAACCATGCATGGAAAAATTAAAT